>JAWPHD010002434.1:0-257639 GCA_037043455.1 Cyrtodaria siliqua | reverse complement strand
CCTCTAACTAGACGTTGTTTACTTTCGTGACGTCATCGCTCTAACGTCGTTAAATTTGGCGGATTTTTTAATAAAATAAACGTATTTTGTCACTATGTTAATGTTATATTATCTGTAAAATTGCCAAAAAATACACTTACGATTATTTTAGACTTTTACACACAGTGGAAAGCGCAGAAAAGCGATAGGAAGGAAACAATCGGCGGTTTCCAAAACGAATCGGCAACGTATTCGTCGCCATTTTGTTTTTGTAAACCAATGAGCCCATGTCTACGTCTCGAGACGTGAACATAGGATAATTCCCCGTAGGTACCCCATTACTCAAATACACAAAAACAAAATGGCGACGATAACGTTGCCTAACGGCTCGGGGGAATATAATTTCCAGGCAGGGAATGTGAGCCCATGTCCCCTGTCAAGAATCCTAATAACTAATAATGTCTACGGCGCATTGACCAATGAAATCCTGAGAATTTTCTTTGCAGTATGACAAATATCCATATCCATATCCGTATCCATCCATCCATATCCATCTATCCATATCCAGCTATCTATTCATATCCACATCCATATCCATCTATCCATATCCATATCCATATCCAGCTATCTATCCATATCCATCCATCCATATCCATCTATCCATATCCAGCTATCTATCCATATCCACATCCATATCCATCTATCCATATCCATATCCATATCCAGCTATCTATCCATATCCATCCATCCATATCCATCTATCCATATCCATATCCAGCTATCTATCCATATCCATCCATCCATATCCATCTATCCATATCCACATCCGTATCCATATCCACATCCATATCCATCTATCCATATCCACATCCATATCCATCTATCCATATCCATAAAGATCCAGGGAAAGTAGCATTCAAGTAGGACAGTCAACCACAAAACACAGAAACAAACACGCAAACAGACAAACATATCCATATCCATCTATCCATATCTATCAATCCATATTCATCTATCCATATGTCCATATCTATATCCATCTATCCATATCCATATCCATATCCATCTATCCATATCCATATCTATCTATCTATGCATATCATATCCATATCCATCTATCAAAATCCATATCTATCCATATCCATATCCATATCCGTATCCATATCTATATCCATATCTATCCATTTCCATATCTATCTATCTATCCATGTCCACAACTATCTATCCATATCCATCTATCCATATCCGTATCCATATCTATCTATCCATATCCATATCTATCTATCCATATAAATATCCATCTATCCATATCTATCTATCCATATAAATATCCATCTATCCATATCTATCTATCCATATAAATATCCATCCATCCATCCATCCATCCATCCATTCCATCCATCCATCCATCCATCCATCCATCCATCCATCCATCCATCCATCCATCCATCCATCCATCCATCCATCCATCCATCCATCCATCCATCCATCCATCCATCCATCCATCCATCCATCCATCCATCCATCCATCCATCCATCCATCCATCCATCCATCCATCCATCCATCCATCCATCCATCCATCCATCCATCCATCCATCCATCCATCCATCCATCCATCCATCCATCCATCCATCCATCCATCCATCCATCCATCCATCCATCCATCCATCCATCCATCCATCCATCCATCCATCCATCCATCCATCCATCCATCCATCCATCCATCCATCCATCCATCCATCCATCCATCCATCCATCCATCCATCCATCCATCCATCCATCCATCCATCCATCCATCCATCCATCCATCCATCCATCCATCCATCCATCCATCCATCCATCCATCCATCCATCCATCCATCCATCCATCCATCCATCCATCCATCCATCCATCCATCCATCCATCCATCCATCCATCCATCCATCCATCCATCCATCCATCCATCCATCCATCCATCCATCCATCCATCCATCCATCCATCCATCCATCCATCCATCCATCCATCCATCCATCCATCCATCCATCCATCTATCCATATCCATCCATATCCGTATCCATATCCATATCCATCTATCCATATCCATCTATCCGTATCCATATCCATCTATCCATATCCGTATCCATATCCATCTATCCATATCCATCTATCCATATGCATCTATCCGTATCCATCTTTCCATATGCATCTATCCATATCCGTATCCATATGCATCTATCCATATCCATCTATCCATATGCATCTATCCGTATCCATCTATCCATATGCATCTATCCATATCCGTATCCATATGCATCTATCCATATGCATCTATCTATCTATCTATTATCTATCTATCTATCTATCTATCTATCTATCTATCTATCTATCTATCTATCCATATCCATCTATCCATATCCATCTATCCATATCCATATCCGGATCCATATCCATATCATCCATATCCATATTCATATCTATCCATATCCATCTATCCATCTATCCATATCCATATCCATATCCATCTACCCATCTATCCATATCCATATCCATATTCATATCCATATGTCCATATCCATCTATCCATATCCATATCCATATCTATCCATATCTATCCATATCCATCTATCCATATCCATATTCATCTATTATCCATATCTATCCATATCCATCTATCCATATCCATATCCATATCTATCTATCTATCTATCTATCTATCTATCTATCTATCTATCTATCTATCTATCTATCTATCTATCTATCTATCTATCTATCTATCTATCTATCTATCTACCTATCTATCTATCTATCTATCTATCTCCATCTATCCGTTTCCATATCCATATCCATATCCATCTATCCATATCCGTATCCATATCCATCTATCCATATCATCCATATCCATATATATCTATCCATATCCACATCCATATCCATCTATCCATATCCATATCCATATCATCCATATCCATTTATATCTATCCATATCCACATCGATATCCATCTATCAATATCCATCTATCCGTATCCATATCCATATCCATCTATCCATATCCGTATCCATATGCATCTATCCATATCCATCCATCCATATCAACATCCATATCCATCTATCCATATCCATCTATCCATATCCATCTATCCGTATCCATATGCATCTATCCATATCCGTATCAATATGCATCTATCCATATCCATCTATCCATATGCATCTATCCGTATCCATCTATCCATATGCATCTATCGATATCCGTATCCATATGCATCTATCCATATCCATATATCCATATGCATCTATCCATATCCATCTATCCATATCTATCTATCCATATCCGTATCCATATGCATCTATCCATATGCATCTATCCGTATCAATATCCATATCCATCTATCCATATCCATTTCCATATCCATATCCATCTATCCATATCCGTATCCATATGCATCTATCCATATCCATCTATCCATATGCATCTATCCGTTTCCATCTATCCTTATGCATCTATCCATATCCGTATCCTTATGCATCTATCCATATGCATCTATCCATATCCATCTATCCATATCCGTATCCATATCCATATCCATCTATCCATATCCATCTATCCGTATCCATATCCATATCCATATCCATCTATCCATATCCGTATCCATATCCATATCCATATCTATCCATATCCATATCCAGCTATCCATATCCATATTCATATCCGTCTGTCCATATCCATATCTATCTATCCATATCCATATCTATTTATCCATATCATTATCCATATATCCATATTCATATCCATATCTATCCTAATCTATATATCCATATCCATCTATCCATATCCATCAATCCATATCCATCTTTCCATATCCATATCCATCTATCCATATCCATATCCATATATCCATATCCATCTATCCATATTCATGTCCATTTATTCATATCCATATCTATCTATCTATCCATATCCATATCCATATCCATATCTATCTATCTATCTATCCATATCTATCTATTCCTATCCATATTTATATATCCATATCCATATTTCCATATTCTTATCCATCTATCCATATTTATCTATCCATATCCATATCCATCTATCCATATCCATATCCATATCCATATCCATCTATCCATATCCATATCCATATCCATATCCATCTCCCTATCCATATTTATATATCCATATCTATCTATCCATATCCATATCTATATATCCATATCCATATCTATATATCCATATCCGTATCTACCTACCTACCTACCTGCCTGCCTGCCTGCCTGCCTGCCTGCCTGCCTGCCTGCCTGCCTGCCTACCTAATCTATCTATCTATCTATCTATCTATCTATCTATCTATCTATCTATCTATCTATCTATCTATCTATCTATCTATCTATCTATCTATCTATCTATCTATCTATCTATCTATCTATCTATCTATCTATCTATCTATCTATCTACCTACCTACCCTACCTACCCTACCTACCCTACCTTCCTATCTATCCATATCCATATCCATATCCATATCTACATCCATATCTATCTTTTGGTATAACGAGATAACTCGATAAACTGGTTATTTTAATAGTATTTGTTTTTACATTTTCTTGCAATACACTATCACATATCTCTATGCTTTTGCACTCTGTCGTAACTGCCACGATCACATTTAATATTTTACATACCTGTAATATACTCTTTTGGTTCCGCCGTCTGCATGTTGTGACAATAGACCTTGACCTTTGAACCGGCTAAAGGCAACGGGTACAACCAGAAATGGCCGTCTTCTGTATAGGTGGCGCTGCATTGTTTTACCTCCGCACATGATGCTGGCCCTATATATAAATAAATGATAATGACTTGCTTTAAATGTGTGCATGACGAGTTGGCAATGAATTAGTATTGCGTTTATTTGTTGTTTTTGCAACGCGTTGAGACTTGAATTGCCAAAGTAGTGTTACC
The DNA here is from genome assembly GCA_037043455.1 of Cyrtodaria siliqua. Classification (NCBI taxonomy): domain Eukaryota; kingdom Metazoa; phylum Mollusca; class Bivalvia; order Adapedonta; family Hiatellidae; genus Cyrtodaria; species Cyrtodaria siliqua. The sequence continues at coordinate 252,722 of JAWPHD010002434.1, read as the reverse complement.
ACATAAAGATCAAAACATAAATACATATTGTCCAAATGTTAACAACTTGAGCATGCTTACATTTGCCCCAAACGCTTATAAGTTTGGAATTAAGCATTTATTCCTTTGCATAACTTAGTTTGTGTGTGCATTTACTCACTTCTACACTTGAACTGTAAAGGCGACCATCGGGAAAACCGGTAGAATCGTTCGCATGTGACGGTATTAATACCCTCCAGAACATGTTCTGATAATGAACAGTCGTACGATCTCGTGGCACCTATGTCTACACTTCCGGTGGAAACAGTTGCGTTTTTTACCATCGGTGGATCTGCACAGTCTGTAGTTAATAATAATACATATGATGGGTGACATGTTTTGAAGTGGCTGGTCTATATACAACAATTGGGTGACATGTTTTGAAGTGGCTGGTCTATATACATATGATGGGTGACATGTTTTGAAATGGCTGGTCTGTATACATATGATGGGTGACATGTTTTGAAGTGGCTGGTCTATATACAACTGATGGGTGACATGTTTTGAAGTGGCTGGTCTATATACATATGATGGGTGACATGTTTTGAAGTGGCTGGTCTATATACAACAGATGGGTGACATGTTTTGAAGTGGCTGGTCTATATACTTATGATGGGTGACAGGTTTTGAAGTGGCTGGTCTATATACAAATGATGGGTGACATCTTTTGAAGTGGCTGGTCTATATACTTATGATAGGTGACATGTTTTGAAGTGACTGGTCTATATACTTATGATGGGTGACATGTTTTGAAGTGGCTGGTCTATATACAACTGATGGGTGACATGTTTTGAAGTGGCTGATCTATATACAACTGATGGGTGACATGTTTTGAAGTGGCTGGTCTATATACTTATGATGGGTGACAGGTTTTGAAGTGGCTGGTCTATATACTTATGATGGGTGACATGTTTTGAAGTGGCTGGTCTATATACAACAGATGGGTGACAGGTTTTGAAGTGACTGGTCTATATACTTATGATGGGTGACATGTTTTGAAGTGGCTGGTCTATATACAACAGATGGGTGACATGTTTTGAAGTGGCTGGTCTATATACTTATGATGGGTGACAGGTTTTGAAGTGGCTGGTCTATATACAAATGATGGGTGACATTTTTTGAAGTGGCTGGTCTATATACTTATGATAGGTGACATGTTTTGAAGTGACTGGTCTATATACTTATGATGGGTGACATGTTTTGAAGTGGCTGGTCTATATACAACTGATGGGTGACATGTTTTGACGTGGCTGGTCTATATAAATATGATGGGTGACATGTTTTGAAGTGGTTGGTCTATATAATTCTGGTAGGTGACCCATTTTGAACTGGTTGGTCTATATACTTCTGGTAGGTGACCTGATTTGAAGTGGTTGGTCTATATAATTCTGGTAGCTGACCTGTTTTGAAGTGGCTGGTCTATATACAAATGATGGGTGACATGTTTTGAAGTGGTTGACCACACCCTTCCCACACCACACCAGCCATGTTCCTTCCCCTATATTTACGACACCTTTGTAGAAGATAAGGATCAGCATAATATATTTGCATATTGCCACTTACAAAACACTCTCAGTTTGGAAATAGTATGGTTATTTCGTAACATATAGATATAGGTGATTCCACTTACCAGAAAACGAATTCGCACAACTGATGTCTGGCGTGACATTAAATTACTTTCTCTAACGTCTGTTCGCTGCTCACCCACCCTCGAAGGCCTCGATTGAGCTGTATGTTTCTTCAACAGACATTAGAGTTGATTTATATTTGAACAATGTTCATATGTCTATCATTTAAACTATCTGAAGTTAGTTACCAATCTAGTTAAACGTCAGGTTATGTTAACATTTTAACGAATTTATCATTTTACCGCTAATTTCCATGTTGTTTACCGTTGAAGAGTTGGAGGTCAAACGCAAGAAGATGACGTCATGTAATCGAAATGGTAGCCCGTTAATAATCTATATATTGCAAATGGGTGTAGAGACGGTTATATGTATTTAATAGAGTGATCTTTATTATTTTCTAGATAGTACTAATTTTGTTAGCCAATTTACATGATTGTGTTGTTTGTATCGTCCGTGATGGGGCTGGGGTGGCCTAGTGGATAGCAAGGCTGACATAATATCCGGAGGATACGGGTTCAAGCCTCAGTGACGCCACTGAATTTCGTCGGTGTGTTCTTGGGCCCGGGTTTCCTTTAGTCTCCTCCGATGGATGATGATGTAAAGCAGACCCATCCCGTGTATCGGATGCTATGCTCCAAGCATGCGTGTAAGAGTAGAGCAGTTTCCCGGAGTTATATATCCTTCCCCTCTCTCTGAATGACCACTCGAATACACAAATAGCAAAGCTTACATATCCTTGAAATTAGTCATGGGCCACATTCATAGGCGCTTAATGGCAAGCAGCACGCCGCGGGATATTCATGTTGTATGCAAAGAAATAATTGGTGAAAGTAGTATGGCGGTACCAGGACAGTTTTTTTTAGGGACGTTTTATGCAGCGAGCCAGTAAATTTATCGACCGGCAAGCTAACCAACACATTTAAAACTCACTGCAACACCCCTCAAAGAAAACTCCCCCAATACCCCCAGTTTCTAAACTATTTATAAATAATTGATAATATGACTTGCTACTTTTTTAATCTACCCAAAATAAAACAACTGCAGATCGGGTAATCAATATAATAAATATCTTTTAATCCCAACACCGCAGATGATTTTAGTCTCGGCTGTTAAACAAAGTCGGAAGGAACAGACCCCAGTTTGTATACTACCCGCAAATAATTGATAATATAACTTGCTACTTTTATGGAAGGGTGCAACTATTTTATTTTGGGTGAATCTACTTTTGGTGAAGTTTTCAAATCACACGACCCAAACCAGCATCGGGTCTAGTGTCAGCTGTTAAACAAAATCAGAAGGAACAGGGAAATCATCTTCATCACCACTACACATATCACACTCGATCATGGAATATTTTATTTTTCCGCATTTGCATTGTAGATAAGCTTTCTATTGATATAGTCAAGTTTTTCTAGATACATTTCTAATTGTAATAGCCAGCATTCCTAATATTTCGATATCTCTGACTGGGTGATATTTCAACATGCAACTCCACAAACATTACCAGAACCCCATTTTGAAATATCTCTACCGAGAAACAATGTAGAGACACATCTGAAGTTTAGCATGTCCTGGGAAAGAACATTACTAGAACCCCGTTTGGTATACCTCTACCGAAATGAAATGTAGAGATGCACCCGAAGTTTAGCAAGTCTTCTTTTGGTGAAATTTCTCCAATCGTCTGAATCGAAATCTTTTGTTAAAATAACTTCAACATCAAGCTTTTCAGCTGTTAAGCAAAATCAGAAGAAACAGGGCAATCATCCTCGTCATCACTATACATATCACGCTTGATCATGGAATATTTTATTTTTCTGCATTTACGTATTTTGCGTTTCAAGTTGAGAAGCTTTCTATTGGTATGATCAAGTTTTTCTAGATAATTAATTTCTAATTGTAATCGTTTTCGCTTGTTGATTTGACTTTTCCTAGTATCTAGAAAATCAGCACGAATCACATCATATTCCACCCGGCCCTGTTTGCATCCCAACAATACTCTTCTATATTTGCCTTTCAACTTCTCAAGTTTTTGATATATCTCTTCCACAGATGTTTGTTCCATATATAAAGTATTATATTATATTATTATTTATATGCTAATGTATCCCAGCCATTGTCTAATATGTACCTTTTGTCATCATATGCGGACAAACTTTTTTTATTAATTTCATAGCTGCCCAGCTTGTGTTTGTTAGATCTGATAACTTTCATTTTATGATGAGCTTCTGTTGCTGTGAATAAAATATTTTTGTAATTATCATGTGTTGTTTGCTTTTTGACAAAACTTTTTTTAACACCTCTGCATTTCTTTGTTTCAGTATTATCAGCCAAAATGTATGAGTATGACTTACTCCTCAATCCAACAACTCTAAGATCACCGCGCCACAAGCTTCATCTTTCATCTTGCCAATAACCTTTTTGTTATCGCTGAAGTAAAACTCACTTTTTGGATCATAATCACTGTTATCAGAAAGTTCCCTGTCTTTGTAAGGATCAGCATACACATCTTTTGTTCTAATTTTATAACACAGAGAATCAGTGTCAGTAAACAATAATCTGACTTTTTCATTGTATTTGTTTTTGGCGTAATTGTAGTGGAAATCATACATCAAGTATTTTGACAAGTCCAAAATACACATACCAACAACACAAGGGCTATTTAAGATCAATCTTTCCTTTACCCTATTGATTTTCGCTAAACATCTTACAAGAAATAAACGATGGTCTTGCCGCATATTTCAAAAGGACTTCCTCGTCATGCGTCAACTTAACATTAACTCTCTTTCTCAAGTTTTCCATCGTCTTGCCAAAAACCGAATTATTCATAAGCTTGAAGAAATATTTTTCGAAAGCGTTTTTTCCTGCTGTCCTTTTTGTAGTATTGAAGTCGATATACACTTTCAACCATTGGGACTCATCAAACTGGAGTATCCTGTGTATCTTTTTCACTTTCAACCCCAAACTTTCATACAACTTTAAATTTCTATAATGTGTAACATATTTGTCCTTGTCTATCAATGTAGTAACAAGTTTGTTAACTTTACTAGTTCCCAAATCAAACTTACTCTTCAAGTTCTTGCAGTAGTCCGACAACCACTCATCTTTTATATTAAGACTTTCCGGAGCGAGAGGATAATCATTATGCGAGTCATGCAACTCTTCGGGATATCTAAGATCACACTCAACAATATATACATTTAAAATTACCAGTTGGTAAAGGTTGACACATCGTCCACCCATACAAGTTGTTAGCATCAAGATACATTATATACTTACTCTGTTCGCTACTATCATAGTTTTCCATATACTTATTATTAGTTTTCGAATATCTATTCGCCAAAAAACATCAGCTAGCAACAAAACATCATTTTTCAAATACAGATCATGATATTCCCCCATGTTTTTGATCCTGAACGTCTTCCATTTTTTTAGCAGATATTTGCATCATTAAACTGAGAGTAGAAGCTTTTCTTGTCAGGCAATTGTTTTTCCTTGAAACATTCAAAGCTATCCATATAATCATACGGGTAAACTCATTTTCTCTTCAACAGTTCTAACTTTTCATCAGAGTATTCTTGAGAGATATATTTAAACAACGGAATGTTTTTCACTAAGTTATCGAGTGACTGTGACATAAAGTGGAAACTATCTATAAACACTAAATTTGACCCCAACATAAAAGCCATATACCTTTCCATGTTATTTGGTATAACATTTATCGTTTTCTTGAACTTTCCAATGTGCTGCATTATAAAGTGAGCGTCATAGCCTCTCAAGTTATGAAACACAACAGGTATCCTTTTAGTCAACTTGAAACTGAGATTGCATTCATCATGAGCACTTCCTCTAAACTTCCCAGTTATGTGACAATGATCTCTAACTACTCTATCGCACGTCATGTATCGTTCATCGCAAATATGACATTTTTCGGCTGCCCTAAATTCTTTTTCTTCTTTTGCTGTCATTGTCAAATCTTTCTTAAAACATGTATTCGCAGTTTTTTTTACAATATTTTTCTTCCTCTATCATTTGTTCTAAAAACTTATAAACAGCATTGAGTCCTCTGTATGTTACAACCGGTTTGGAATATTTGTCATCATAGCAGCAGACAACCTTGTATTCGTAACTACAATCAGTATGTTGTTGATATGCATCTGTATACGAGTTTTTTGGATTATTTGTAGCTGAAGATATTTTTTCTGTTATTGCTTCAAAGTCAGCATATATAACAAATGGAACCATTAATTGCCTATCATAGTTTTTAAAGAAAACCTTTTCACTCGCAAAAGGAACTTGTATTGCTCGTTTGCCATTCAGAGAAAGACAATCCGGTTTATGTTTTTCTAAGACTTTTTCTGATGTAAAGCATTGCAAGCATGTTTTGCAGACCCATTTTTTCCCTTCGTGTAATGTTTGATTAAACATCAACCGGTTAAAATCCTTTATCCACACATAATGATTTTCTTCTTCTTCGACAATCAGAAGCATATCGCATTCTTCTTCAGCTCTGTTTTTTGATATGTACAGAGGATACGCCCCACTTTTTTCATATCCAAATATATTAAAACATATATCGTTTTGTTTTTTCTAGTTTTGGGATTTACTTTAATGTAAAAGGAAATGTAATTCCACTGTAATCAAAATCACCAATATGCTTTTTGTAATTTGTTATTCTTTCTGGATGTATCGCTGCTGGACATTTATATGCCAAATGACACCATCTAAAGCACTGATCATCTTTTTAATTTTTATATTTATTAGACCTTTTCTAGAATTAGAAAGTTATTTTGGTAACTCTAAACAAGAACTGCCCCTTAAAGGCTTATACTTCATCCTGTTTACGTAATGCATATCTACTGATTCATTTACCCAACCATTTCCCTCAGAGAGCCAGCTTCCAATTCTACTCATAATTTCATCAGTTGCTGTATCTAAAGCACCCTTGATATCCTTTTCATTTAAGATTATTGCCGCCTTTGATGTTAAGTAAGCTGTTTTGTATGTAGTCATGGAAGCTGCACCTTTGTTTCCAGCTGATTTAGCGAAAGTCATTTTCAAAGCAACACTCAATTTAAAACCACCCGTCCTTTTTAACTCCATCTTAAGGAATTATGTGACTGTTTTTCGCGTCAGGCGGAGCTGAGCGAGTTGACAATCTATCCATAATACCTACAGAGAAAACCTTTATATATTGTTTCGGGGATATTTCGATTTCTTTTACACTCATTATATAATATATATAATACAGAATTCTTTGAGCCCTAATTAATTAATTAATTAATTTAACCAGCATAAAAAATAATATCAATTCCCTCTTTCAATAACTTACCGTAGTAATAAATAAAAAAAATCAATAGTTATGGGACCGTTAGTCGCTCGTGTGATCATTTTATCGCGCAATCTGTTTAATCTTTTGACATCATGTTTTCTTATTTTCCATGGTAGTTTCATCTTTTGGGCTTCGGTTATAATCTTTTCAGTCAAATCCTCTAAGTTTATAAAAATTAATAGTTTTCTGTCAATTTTATTTGTACTCTCAAAATCAACCAACAAAGCCTACTTCTCGCAATCTTTTCTGAGACTTTCTATATCATCTGTGTATACCATTTATTATTATACTATTCTTATTCTTTTGAAAACTAATTAAATAAATATGAATAATAGTATATTTTATGATGAACATTGTAAGAGAGTATTAGGTGTTTTTGATTCTTCTGAATTTTGCATGGATTGTTTTTTATTTTATATAGTCAACAAAAAGACGCACTGTAAGGATTGTCTTGGGTACAAACTTTGGTATAATTGCACGTATGCATGTGCAAATTGTAATGATAATTGCAGAGTTTCCAACGGAGAACGTATTTGTTTCGAATGTGGGACTCACAATGGATATGATCTTGTTGTAGATTATCGGGGAGTTGGCAAGAACAGCGTTTATCACAGAAGATATCATTTAGAAAAACTTTTGGGAGGGTACAATGTATCCCCAATAGACAAGCAGAGATGTGAGGATTTGTTTTACAAGACTGTAAACATTTTAGATAAGTTAGGAGGCCGGAAAAGAGTAATTAAAGTTAATTACATTTTCCAGAAGATATTCGAGCTATTAGAAATAAAAAAGAAACAAAGCCGATTAAGACAAAAGCTACTAGAGACAAGTACGACGCCATATGGAAACAAGTTGAAAAAGAACTGGTTTAGTAACCATTCAATTTTTAATTCTCAATATACCTTTCTAGAGGTTCAGTAAAACTATCATTTTGCTGCAGATGGAGCAGATGGACAAAGCATGATGAGATTGTCTCTCCATCTGGCATATTAGATGTTTGCACATGTGAAAGAAGTTGTTTGAAACTCCTATGATATGATTTTAATAAAACATTTTTCTCTGCTATTTTAGTTGTGTTCATCAAAACCGCAATTATTGGGGGAATTGCTCCAACGATAGCTATGAAAACAGGAATTGCCGGAATTAATACCAATGCGGCGGTACAACCAATTATCCCACTTGTGATTTGTAACCCGGTGTTAAATCCACCACATAATTTGTAACCAAGTCTGTATGCTGCCGCTTGTCGAGTCAAGTAACTAATTAATTCCTCCTTGCTTTTAATTTCTTTCATTATAATAATAATTAGATTAATTGAAATATTTAGAAAACAATTGCTCATGTTCTTTAGCTGATATATTACCATTTTTTAATAGCTCGTCGATTATGCTAATACCTTTGTTCGTCAACTGTGGACTATTATTCCCCGATTTAATATTTCCACATACTAACTCCAGATCATTAACCAAATCATCAGGACTATTGTAATATCCCGCACAACCTCCTAAAATATTCTTGTACTTTGAAGAACTTTTATGAATTGGCAAACCAGATAGTTCTGTCAGTTTCATGAATGCATTTTGGGATAGCTTCGAGTATGCTTTTCCATTGTTGTAACGCTTTGTCACCAAATCAATAAAATTATCATCCACTTTCAGATCTAGCACAACTGACCCTCCTTGTCTAGCAATTAGTTTGTGATGACCAACAAGATTAGGTATATCAATTTGAAGCATACCGTAGTGACCATCTTTGCTTATTTTGTAGGAATGTCTTTTCTGCTGCATACCTTCGCCGGAAGTCTTTTTTATAGTCTCTTTAGCTGTCCGAACTCGTTCTGGTAACCTCTCTTTGTAAAATTTGATAGCTTTTATATCATTAGTCAGCTTAGTATGTTCCCATATATATCACTAGCAGTCTCGGGGTTTCCAATCGTTTCTTTAAGTTGTTTTTATAGTTCTTGGATCTGTCGCCTTTTTTAGCCTTTCTTTAAATTTTTCTGGATTGAGGCCACGTATTTTTATTATCAGACCTGCTGAATCACGAGTCAGCTGATCTTGTATATTCATAGCCTTTTTGACATGTTTGTTATAATCAGCACTTCCATCCATAATACCTGGTATTGTAACGGGACTAGCGAACCATACTCATCAAGTACTTCTTTATTCATGCCAGCATCCAAGTCAACATTATACGTTGGTTCCTTAGGCCTTGCAGCAGGTTCTTCTTCTTCCCATTCTTTTTCTTCTAGTATTTCTTTCTCGGGATAAATTGAAGGACGTATTTGTTTGATTTTGTCATGTAATTCTCCCACAGGTTCGACAGCTTTTGATCTAAGCACTTTTTCTGGAGTTTTTCTTTTTGGTCCAGAGTCTATTACCCGCTTTAGTTCCTCCTCGAAATTAGCCCTCGGTTCTTGGTCTTTAGGATCTACGGTTTGCTTGATAGCCGGTTTTTTATATCTAGAAACGAGTGGTGGTGGTGGTGGTGGCGGCGGTGGTGGCGGTGGTGGTGCTATGGCTCCACGCTCAGGCGGGGCAGCTAATTGCGGGCGTAGTGCCTCCGTAAGTATAGCCAACTGTTGGCGTATTTCTGGAAGGGTAACCAAATGTTCAGCTAGCTGTCTTGTTTGCTCTGTTATTCTACTAGTTACTGGTTCAAGCATTTTTGGTATAAATCCTTACTAGCTCCTCTTTCTAGTCTTTTTTGAATAACTTTATTTTCATATTCTTTAACAAGATTATTCGATATTTGCATTTTATTCGCTAATTCTCTCAACTTTAACAAAGACATGTATACTATAGGGTTAGATTAAAATAACATGAGTTAAGATTAGTTGAGTATTATCCAAGTATTATTATAATGGAAATTCCAAACTATGATATGAAGCATACAACGGTAATTTCAAGCAGATATGGAATTTCATGCCAGACTGTTGTTTTAGGATGCTTATATGCGGTAATTCAGGATCTGGCAAGACAAACACATTAGTTCACATGTTGCTGAAACCTTTAGTTTACTATGACAAGATATATTTGTTTGCTAAAAACTTGGAACAGTCAAAGTACAAGGTCTTGTCGCAAAAACTTGAAAAGATAGCAAAAAAGAATAAAATCCCAGTCGAAGATATACTGGAGTGTTCAAATGATCAAGTTATTCAAGTGAATGATTTGGACTCTGATACTCAAAAGATAGCTATTTTTGATGATTATGTTTGCGAGCGTAACCAAAATGATATTGTCAATTATTTCATCCAAGGCAGGCATAAGAATTGTTGCGTGATTTACTTGTCACAATCCTACTACAAAACTCCTAAAGACATTCGTTTGAACTGTTCTCATTACATCTTCTTTGCAACTCCAGTTAATCGTGAGCTGGGTATGCTTTCCAACGAACAAGGTGTTAGCAAAGAGCAGTACAGAAAAGCAACTGACAAACAGTATGACTTTCTGTATCTTGATCGTCCTAGGAAGTTGGTCAAAAGAAACTTCACTGGTGAAATTTAATGTAATATATATTATATATAATGGGACTTTTTAATAATCTAGGTGAGGAAGTTACTACTGGCAGTGTGAATATTACAAATTTTGGTATCTGAGTATGCAAAATAGAAACATCTGGTTAATTATGTTCTCAACGGCAAGAACCAGAGAAATATTTTGAGAAGTGATCTTGACATGAATAAAAATAGAATTATCAATGTTGGCAATCCAGAAAAAGCAGATGATGCAGCAACAAAGCAATTTACTGTAAGAAGAGTAGCAAAGATCATACGTGATTATAATATTGATAAAATTCCAGATATGATGAAAAATTTGACAACAGATGTTGGTGACAAAATAAGTCTGATACAAAAGCAATTACAAACAAACCGTGAGAAAATGGTTGAAATTCAAAATGGTTTGAAAGATGAAACAAAAATTCTGAGTGATACTTTGAAAGAGTTAGAAAAGAAAGAAGATGGATTGGAAGATGATAGCGAGCTCTATAAAAAGTTAGGTGAAAACATACAAGTTGGTGTTGACAGTATTAACGAGCGAATTAAAGAAATCAATAAACAAATGGTTGATAACAATAAACTTGAAGCTGCTATTGCTGATGCTACAACACAAATGATAACTGATTTTGCTTATAAAAATAACACAGATAAAAATAATAAATGGGCAGACAAGCACTAATGTTGACGATATCAACAAAAAGTTGAAGACATCTAGAAGAAAATGGTTGACGGTAAGTTGCTGGAGACTGCTCTGAACAAACTGGTTGACACTGATAAACCTTAGACTGCTTTTGATGATGTTTCAAAGCAATTGAAAGCTGCCCAGGATGAAAGGAGCAAAGCTGGTGAAATAGCTTCATTGAAACAGTTTAATCAAAAGTCTGATAGTCGTCACACAGCAATTCTTGGTATAATTGAAGAGTTGAAAGCAAAAATAGAATATTTAAGTCGGATTCTAATTCTAGAATATATAATAGAAGATGGTATGATGAGCATCATGATAGATAATAATGCAAGTAGCTACGGCTACGTATCATATCCAACACGAAAACCACTTGAAATAACCCCAAACGTGATGGGTTTCTCAGCGCGTTTACTCTTGTAACCAATCCATTTGTAAAAACTGGAGAATATGCTACAGAATTGGGTGGAGGCTTGGTAATTGTAAAACCATGTCGTTATATAGTTGAAGCAGACCTTGCATATGCTGTTGTAAATACAAACAATCGTGGTGCGGAGTCTTTTAGCGTGTTTGAATCGCATGCTCAAGCAAAAATTGAAAACGGTAAACGAATACTCAAAGGAACATTTGAAGCATATGTTCCTAAATCTAAATATTGGACCATCTCTCCATTCAACATAGGTAACACCACTCAAGTTTTCAATTTTGAAGAATCAAGTTTTAAGCTGTATTACAAAGGTGATTAATTGTATCTACTAGTATGTATAATGGAACAAAAAATTGTATTATCATCAGAAAAAGCTTCAATAATTAATAGCTCAAATACACCGAGTAATTTTACAACCGTATTTGACAGACCATTAATATTGAACAAGAACAAACAGTATGATATTGGACTCGATAAGATCAATTCTATGACTTACTCATGGTATATTATTAGTGAAGATTTTAATAACAAAGTGATAAGGTATCACAATGGAAAAGATAAAGATCCAAAAGCAATTATGTTTACAAAAGGAAATTACAGTTATGCTGATGTTGATAATTATATAAAAGAAACATTGACTGTAAACGGTGATTTGACTGATGACTCGCCTGTCCCGATAAGAATTGAATTTTGATTTATCAAGTTTCAAATGTTTAGTTACCATTCATAATAACTTTTTGCTTGATTTGAGGGAATCAAACTTTCACACTTTGATTGGGTTTGACAAAGATGCGGTTATTAGAGAAACTAAATTTGGGACAGTAGTACCAAACATAACAAATTCTATTGATACTTTATATATCCACTGTGATTTGATAAGTAATTATAGTGTTGATAGATCATATGGGGATGTTATTTATGAAATAAGTACAGCCGACCTTACGAGGTCATATCCTTTCAAAGATGAACCGATAAGAGTCGGGTTCTGCGGAGTAAACAAAACGATCATTAACAGTATTAATATTTACATAACCGATTTCTCCGGTAAAATTATTAATCTCAACGGAGTTCATACATATACGTATATAAATATCAGAATGAAGGACTAATCTACTTATGTGGCGATTTTAACAGTCGTTGTGGTAATACTGTTGACTTTATATCTGATGTTGATAATATATATGAACGGGATGTCGTTGATTTTAAAAGTAATGCTTACGGTGATATGCTGATTGATTTTTTAATTAACGTTAATATGTGTATGCTGAACGGTCGAAACTTTCTGTGCAACGATTTTACTTCCATATCTGTTAAAGGGTGTTCTGTAGTGGATTAATGTTTAGTTAGCCATGAACAACTATCAGATTTCAGTGAATTGTCAGTTATACGGGCAGTTGACCTTATAAACAAGGCTTGTCTTATAAGTGATATAGCTCCATCCGGCTTTCCTGATCATTCTGTTCTTACTTGGACTATTAAACTTTCATTATTTAAAAATTATAGTGAGTTAGAATCCGGGAAATTGCATTCTTATGATAAGTTTAATGTTGATTATATTCCGAATGCATTTTTATGTGATGGCGAGATTTTAGCCTTAGTAAACACAACTATTGCAGGCGTGATATAGACATAGCCTATGATGGGTTGTGTGACCTTGTTAAGAAAGAAATATATGAAAAGCTACCTTACAAGTCTGTGAAGTTCGGATTGAGTAACAAGCGCAGAAGAACAGGAAAGCCTTGGTGGAGTGAAACACTGTCTCAATTATGGAATAATGTTTGTACCCTAGAAAGTAAATGGTTACAGTCGTCTTCTTCGTCTGACAAGGTTAAGTCTGACTATTGTCTAGCAAGAAAGACATTTGACGGATAAGTTCAAAGATCAAAACGTCTATTCTGGTATAAAATGCAAAATGATATTCTTGAGGAGGTAAACATTAACCAAACCCAATTTTGGAAGTCAATAGGAAAGATTGGAGTGGAGCAAATTAAAAAACATGTTATACCAATGGAGGTCCTCTTGGATGACGGTAGCTTGTCAACGGATGTGAAGGATGTTCTTTTAAAATGGGAACGTGATTTTGATCATCTTTTAAACTTGAACTCGGATGTTAATGGTGTATTTGAGTTAACTGTCGATGGGAATAATAATGTTTTTTTGGATAGTAATATTTCATTATTAGAAGTGAAGAAAGCTATAAATAATGCTAAGAGAGGTAAAGCTTTTGGCGTTGACTTAATACCGATTGATGTGTTAAAAAACGATACATCTGTATTATTTCTGCATGCCTTATTTAATGTCTGCTTTGAAACCGGTACACTTCCTATAATTTGGGGTAAAAGTATTATTAATCCTATTCCGAAGACAAGCTCCGCTGATCCAAGAGACCCCCTATCTTACAGGGGAATAACATTAGCTTCGTCTATATATAAACTTTATAGTATAGTGTTGAATATTAGACTTTCTATATGGTCTGAAGTTGATAATAAAATTGTCGATGAGCAAAACGGTTTTAGAAAAAATCGCAGCAAGTAGCATATTGCCTCATTAACAAATATTATAGAAACTAGAAAAAAACTTAAGTTATCAACATTTTGTTCTTTTATAGATTTTCGTAAAGCATATGATTTTGTCAACAGAGAAAGATTTTGGAAGAGACTTCAGGATAGTGGCTTTTCTAGTAAAAGGTTGATAGCAGTTAAATCTTTATATACGTCTGTATCATCATGTGTAAGAGTGAACAATTGTTCAACCGATTGGTTCAACGTTAATGCTGGTTTAAGGCAAGGCTGTCCGCTGTCTTCTATACTTTTAAACTTGTTTATTAATGATTTGGCATTAAAAATCAAATCACTGGGGAAAGGTATAGAACTTGATGATGGTGTAAAGGTGTGTATATTATTATACGCTGATGATATTGTCCTAATTGCCGATAGTAAGCACGATCTTCAATTTATGTGGCATGAACTTCATAACTGGTGTGATAGTAATAGAATGTCTATAAATAATAAAAAAAAGTAATGTTGTTCACTTTAGGCCAAATTCTGTCCAAAGGACAAATTGTATTTTTATGTGTGGACCTAATACTGTTGATACCATTGACCGATATGTTTATCTTGGTCTAACTCTGACTGAATATTTGGATTATTCCATTACTGCTAAACTCGTTTCTCAAAGTGCTAGTAGAGCTGCTTTAGGTTTGCTTATAGCTACATATAAAAGTATGGGTGGTATGCCCTATGATGTTTACACAAAACTGTATGATTCTCTTGTCTGGCCTGTTATTTCATATGGAGCTTCTATATGGGGAAATAAATCATTCTCTTGTATAAATGCTATACAACATAGAGCCATGAGGTTTTACTTAGGTGTAGGCAAATACACTCCAGTGGCCGCGTTATCAGGTGATATGGGTTGGATACCTCCTTGTATTAGACAATGGAAATATTTTTGTAACCATTGGAGTCGTAATGTAAATCTTAACAATACAAGGATAAATAAACGTATTATTGTTTGGGCTTATTATAAAGCTAACCGAAATTGTAAAAATTGGTTCCACTCTGTTGTTGATAAGTTTAAAAGTATTGTTTTAGATGTATACACGAATATAAATTTTTCCTTTCCAAAGTTAAAATTTATTGAAGATGTTACAACGGCTCTAATGGATTTATATGTAATAGATTGGAAGAATAGTATAAACAGAGTAACAGGAGTAAGTGGAGTAGGTAGAAACAAGTTAAGAACATACAAGGCTATTTAAATCAGAGTATGAAGTTGAATCATATTGCAAACTTATATTACCTTTACAGTTAGGTGTGGTGTGGCACCGTTGAGAATCGAAACAGGCCGATATGAAACTATTGCAGAAAATGAGCGTTTTTGTCCATTTTGTATTCACAAGGTTGAGGACGAGATGCATGCTGTTTTAGAATGTGCTATGTATGGTGATATTAGAAAACTCTTATTTGATAAAGCATTGTCTGTATATCCAAATTTTATAGATGTAAACGAAACAGAAAAAATGTTATTTTTATTTTCCAATAAAGATATGATACGCGTGAGTGCCAAAACCTGATGTAATATTCTCAAAAAGCGAAACTCTGTTTTATATTCTTAAGTATGTGTTAATTTTATTATTTATTTTACTTGTAGTAAGATGGTAAGCGTTCTTTTTTAAAGTTAATTTCATCATATTTTTTGCTGTAAATAATGCAATCATTATTAGATAAGAAATAATGTTTTATAACGACGTTGAGAAGTCGGTGCTAATCAGTACACTCCAGATCTGATCTGGGTTGTTATCTGATTTTTATACTATTGTTTAAGGTTTCAGTAGCCGTTGCGATTCTCTAACTCACATATTAATATTTCTATTTTAAGTACTTTTTAGACAACATGTCAAGATTAGCACCGGCCGCTCAATTATTACTATGTATAAATGTGTGTGATAATAATATTCTTAGAACATGATTTGATAAATTAAAACAGTGATATGTGTGTATGCATTGACTACTGGACCTACTGCTGTGGCTTTTTGTGAGTCTTATGACACGGCTGTGGCAGTCGGTTCAGATGCTCAATATTTTAACATTGTGAACAGTCATATGTATATTGATATTGTATAGTCTCTTGTAATTCTAAAAAGAATGGCACAGTTGTATTTTATGAATTGCTGTATTGTAGATAATAGTGTACTGTGTTGATACTTAAATAAACTATTAAACTACAATATTTCGATTTGTTTTGAAAGAATTAATGTAATACGAGTTGAGTAACTTACGTTTTATCTAACATATGTTATATGACGCGATTAAAAAAAAGTTTATGATACTAGTACGGGAACCTAGACTGAAGTTGACATTTTAACTGGAGCTGGCATATTTGATATATTTTCAAAAGTTGGATCAAAAATATTTAGCGGGTCTGTGAAAACAGCGGGCAAGAAAGCATTAGAAACTGCCGGAAAACATATCATAGAGAGTGGTTCTAAAAAACATGGAGATGAAGTAGGTAAAATGGCTGCTGATAAGCTAGTTTCAGTTATTAAACCTAAACCAAAAGGTGAGATAATTTTAAAAGAACTTACAAAAGCTGCCACAAAAGATGTTGTGGCTGATAATATAATTGAAGAAGATGTAAATGCAAAAATTAACAGATTACTATCCGGAAGAAGAATTCATGCAAGAATTAAACGATTAAATTAATCTAATTATTAGTATACATAGATGTTTCGAAGTGATAAATATAATACTAGATATGAACATGTACCTGTTCAGTTAGATACTCCTATAACACAACCAGGAAATAATACTAGACAAATGAAAAGTGGCTACCAATTTACGTTAAATGATAGAAGTTCTTACTTTGATTGGTATAACGGATTTTTTGAAATCAGTTTTCGAGTAAACAAGCTTGCTGATGGAGCTGCTTTTGCAGCCGCTGATGAAATTGCTCTAAATAACGATGCAGCTTCATTGATTGATCAAATGCAAGTAATGCAAAATGGAAAAACAGTTTATGATGGAAATAATCTTCATAGATTTGTTAACGTTAAAAGTTTGCTTGAAATGTCTGGCGATTATACATAAACAACCGGAACAAATGAATACTTTTATTTAGATACCACGGATGTGGCAGAATCTCGAGATGGTGAAGCTGGTTATAACCTAGGATTTACTGCTCGTCATGCTTTAATCATAACTAATCAAAAACTTGATTCTATAATTCCATTAAACAAAGATTCCTTCTTTGAAGGTTTGGAAACAAACATGCTGCCTCCGGGTCAAATTCAGATTAGCTTGCAACTGGCGGCTGATGATGTGCTAATTTTCAAAGCTGCTGGTGATGATGGCCGGGTGGTTATTAATAAATTAGTTTTGTGGATACCTAAAATGATATTTAACTCAGATGGTTTGGCTTATGTTATGTCAAATCATATGATATCAACAAGATGGACTTATCTTCGTGAAATGATACAAGAAAGCAGAAGTACTCAACTAACAGAATCTGTATTTAGAATAACGGCTGGAGCCAAAAGTCCAAACCATGTTTTTGTTTATCTGCAAAGGGCAAACAAGAGTTCTTCTCAAGCACAAAATCCTCATCTTTTGGATACGTTTATTATATATTTCTTATGTATATTATCCAGAAACAGAATACAGCCATGATAATATTATAAGAATATTCAGAGATGTTATTAATTATTCTTACAAACAAAATGATAAAAACACTGGAACTTTACTCAATGTGAGTAATTTTAAAAATCTCTTTGGAATGATATATTTTGATTTAAGTTACAAGGGTAATGAGGTCAGTGTTGCTCCAAAACAACTAAGTTTGAGATATAAGCTAAACAACATTCCTACCGCTAGATATAAAGTTTATGCTCTGGTTCTCTATGAAGAAGATGTAGTTATTAATACTGTCGGAAATGAATTGGTAATAGTTTAATCTAACTTATATTATATATGACTTACGTAAAGTATTCGATAGATTTGACAGATATGCATATGAAAAGCATATGAAAACAAAAGTGAATTAACACTCAGGCTGAAGAATAATCAACTAACTGGGGATTTTCCTTTGTTGTTGACGACTACTCAGATTAACAATATTAACAAAGCTAAATTCAATGGATATGGACTGGATGTGAATATATCAAAATCGCAGATGAGATCTCAGTCCAAAAATGGAGGCTTTTTGGGAGCATTAGCCGGTTTGTTAACTAAAACAATATTACCAACAGTTGCTAGACTCGCTCCAAAAGTATTAGCACCACTAGCAACAGGAGCACTTAGTGGTCTGGCGAGTACTGGAATTGGCAAACTATTTGGAAATGGGATGGTAACTATTCGTAGTGGTAAAAAACAAGCACTTCTTGGATCAAATAAATTAACACTTGCACAAATAAACAAGATAATAAAGTCAAAAAGGTGCTGCCCTATTAAACTGACAAGACATCAACAGCAAGACGGGGGATTTCTTGGATTGCTTGCATCACTGGGAATTCCTTTAATTGGATCTCTTATTAGCGGCTTGACAGGAAAAGGTTTGCAAGTGGGTAGAAAAGGAAAAGGCTTGAGAGTAGGCAAAGGTTCACAAGTTCATTCACAATTTAGACCATATAGAAGTATCCCATTCGTAAAAAAAAAGTTAATTTTTATAAACGAGCCTATCTCTAACTTAGACATAATAAAGTGGGTTAAGCGGTTAGTTATACAGAAAGTCAGGGAAGTGTTTAGCAAAAACAAATTACCAGCAAAACAAAATAAACAAGAATGCGGTATTATTAATCTTGATGATTATACCGGACCAGGTACACACTGGACTTGTTACTGTAATGAGTATTATTTTGATCCGTTTGGCTTGAGTCCACCAAAAAAAGTTTTAAATTACATACCCAACATAAAATACAACACAATTCAGTATCAAGATAAAACGAGTGTCTTGTGCGGATATTTCTGTCTGTTCTTTGTCAAAAAGTTGCAAGAAGGTAACAGTTTGTACGATATTCTTTATAAAATACTAAAACCATACAAACCTGTGGAAAATGAAAACATAATACGATCATATTTTGAAAAACAAAGTTTAGTCTAATCATATTATATATGATTTACTGTGTGAAAGAAAAGATAATTACTGAAAATTTTAATCCTCGGTATATTTTAACAAAAAATGGTAGAAGAATGTTAAAAGCAACGTGCGCTTCTTGCGGTATTACTAAAACGCAATTTGTTTAGAGTACACAAGGTGGAAACATTGATATCAATAAAGCTTTGCTTCCTTTGCTATACAAAAAGGGTTAACGCTTCCTGGTTATAAATATTGCGGAGAACCATCAAATGAATTAGATGCTATTTGCAAAGATCATGATTATTGTTATGACGAAAGTCCTAGTAATAAATCAATGTGTGATAAAAACATGCTGGCTGGTTTGAAAACGAGCAAATCCAAATTACTTGGAGAAAAAATCGCTAAGAATTTGATAGTCAAACCCGTAATTAGTGCAAAATATAAACTAGGACTTGGAGAGCCAAAAAACAAGAAAAGGCGTTGAGATGGACTGATAAGCTAGCCGATGAACTTCATAAACCTATACGAAGAAAGTTCACTCAACGCCGCGTGATTGTTAATGAAATAGATAAAATATGGTCGGCTGATTTGGTTGATATGCAATCGTTTTCGAAATATAATAAAGGTGTTTAATACCTGCTCACTGTTATTGATGTATTTAGTAAATTTGCTTGGGTTATGCCTGTTCTGAATAAAACTGGTATAGAAATTACTAATGCTTTCCAAAAGATTATAAGCACAGGAAGACAATGTAAATTGATCTGGGTTGATCAGGGTGTGGAGTTTTATAACAAAACATTTAAGCAATTTCTTGATGATACTAATATTAAAATTTATCACACGTTTAATTTCGGAAAAGCTGTAGTAATTGAACGATTTAATAGAACATTGAAAGAGAGGATGTGGAAATATTTCACGGCAAACAATACAAATACATATTTAGACGTGCTACAGGCGATGTATGATAAATACAATAATACAAAACACCGGAGTATTAAAATGACGCCGATTGAGGCCAGCGACGAGAAAAATAAAGAAATAGTGTATTTCAACTTGTACGGAAAGATGAAAATTAATAAAGCTTTGCCAAAGTTCAAAATAGGAGACAAGGTTAGAATTAGCAAATATAAAAGAACGTTTAAAAAAGGTTATACTCCAAATTGGACCGAAGAAATATTTGTTATTGATGAAATTCAATATACAAATCCCGTGACGTACAAAATAAAAGATTTGAACAAACAAAACATTGATGGAAGCTTCTATGAATTGGAAATGTTAAAAGCTGATCAAGAAATATTCAGAATTGAAAAAGTAATACAACGTGATTACAAAAAGAAAAAGCATTGATTAAATGGAAGTGTTACAATGAGGAATTTAATAGTTGGTTACCTTTTAAGGATATTCAAGACATAAAAATGCGTTAAATAATCTACGGTGTTGGGTTTGAAAGATATTGATTACCCGATCTGCAGTTGTTTTATTTGGGGTTGATTAAAAAAGTAGCAAGTCATATTATCAATTATTTATAAATAGTTTAGAAACTGGGGGTATTGGGGGAGTTTTCTTTGAGGGGGGTTGTAACGAGTTTTAAATGTGCTGGTTTGCTTGCCGGTCGACACATTTACTGGCTCGTTGCATAAAACGTCCCTAAAAAAAAACTGCCCTGGTACCGCCAGTTTGTATACTACTGGTGAATTTGAAATTAGGGTTTCCTGAGATTTTGTAGAAAAATCAATAGGAAATTCGAATTCGCGAAAACACCGATGTTTGGCTATTTTTTTCATGATTTTTATTCGCCAATTCAATTTTCCTTTCGCCTATGGCGAACTGGCGAATGCTTAGCGAGAGTCTAGTCACTAAGTCTCGTCCACGTTTGGGAACATAAACTGGGAGGTCTTCTTACCGTAGGAGTATATTCGATAATAACGGTCAGGCACGGTTCCCGGATTTATATGTATCACCCCTTTAATCATAGGATGGCTCTTATCGATCTAAGATTATTTGTTGACGGTATGGTCCGTTAAACAACAATTCAATTCTCTGATAAGTAACTATATATATACCTGTGCTTTCACAGACGGCCACGTCTCCTCCTGGTATACATCGTTCTTTTCCGGAACAGGGTCGGTCTTTACAGGCGTCTGCAATGCTCTAAAAAACGTGTGATTACCTTTAATACCGATAACCAATTATCAAACAAATATATAATAACGATTGAACGAGACAATAAATCCAAATGTGCCGCTTAAATAGGCTTATGTTTGCACTTAATAAAGAGAGAGTATAATACTATGATTTGTTTCAATACGGGATTTCTATCCCGAGTGAAAAAGCGTCCGCGAGGGATAGACATCTTGTATTGAAAAAACACATGGTATTTAAATTACATATTGCATTTTTCTAAAATAAATGTTAAATACTTTATTTTAGATAATTTTCACCGGGTATCATAAAATTCCATTGCGTATGCATCTCAACGCACTTTTTGTCATTGACACTGAAGAATGTCAATTAGTGAATTGAAGTTATACAAATTGGAGAATAAATTACCGAAATCTCGTGAATTCTGTCTGTCTGTCTGTCTGTTAACCGTACATGTCAGATGTTGTGAAACAATATCTCAAACAGTCAGTATATTTGGCGATTTAGATATACTGACGGTCAATGAAAACGCACCAGTACATTATACGGGTGTTAAATGTTTATTGCTAAAGAAATTTATAATAATAAGTGCATATTTTGAAATTGAAGAATGTTAGTTAACAATTCCAAACACTGATTGTCTCAAAATGCCTAAACATGATTGATAGTGTTCAATGAAAGTCACACATTTTATTACCGGGTATACCGTTCCTAAGAAATTATCCCAACCACACGTTGTTTCAGCAAGATGACATCACTTGCAACTCTAGCTGAGTGTGGCACGACGTTATCTTGATAGAATAACGTGTCGTTGGGATTTTTCCTTGGGAACGGTATTTATGGTTGAACATACCCGGCATTAAAATGTGTGACTTTTGTTTACTACCCATGTGAATTTCATTGCACTCTATAAAATATGTTTAGGAATTTTGACACAGTCAGTGTTTGCATTTGTTAACTAATACTATTCAATTTCATAATATTCGCTTATTATTATAAATTACTTACCAATGTAATTTAACACCCGTATAATCTACTGGTGCGTTTTCATTGATCGTCAACATATCTGTCTAAATAATCTAGTGGTATTTGATTATATCACGTGACTGGATCTATTGAAATACATCAGACCAGCACTGTTGAATAATGGATATAAACTAATGGCATGATTTCCATACTGAATCGATGTTTTGTCAAGAAGGGGTTAATTAATTGTATTCAATTAGTATGATTTTACTGCATTTTTTGCCCACTGACCTTTCCAAGGCGGAAGCCCTATTGTCGATCATTATATGAAGAATAATATATTTTTATGACATTTGATTTAGTATATGCATTTATAAATATTTACGTTCATTTGTTTTTTGGTAAAATCCCTTTGTTGCCTGATATTGAGCTCTTCGGTTTTAGTAATAGGCGATGGTTTGTCACTTTTCCTATTAAACAGAAGTTCAATTGCCTTAAGTTCAACTAAATCTAGAACGAATTCGACGGCGCGCCATAGCAAAATACCCACGTTTTCTTCAGACAGGTCAATTCCCATTAACCCGGTATCCATTTTACATGTACTTGTTTTGATCGTTCTTTGATACTGAGATCAGAAATAGTATTATTTATGCTTTTCTTTATACATGAATGACACTGTAATTGAATAAAACATGTTTAAGGTATTTGTGTATTTGAACTTTTGACCCCTATCCCTGAGTCCCTTAGTGACCCTGGAGCAAATTATACTGTTATTCCCAAAATCATTACATTTTATTTAGAAAGAAAAACAGATATTTGACCGAATTTACCTCTCTCCCCACACCCCCACACAGATACCCACAGTATATACACTGTAATCCCTTCATCACAATTTTCATTTGAGACAGAATTAAAAAATAATTGACCCCCTGTTAACCTCCACCCCCAACCTCAGGGAAGACGTCCGAGTTATAAATAATAATTAATTTGACATGCTGTGTATCTCTTTCATAGACGACTATTATACCAATTAATGTCATATATATATACTCCAACCCCCCCCCCCCCCCGCACACACACACACACACACACACACAAACACACACACACACACACACACACACACACCCCACCCTGGCCCCAAGGCAGATGTCCGAGTTAGAAATAATAAAATCGTTTGATAAGTTGTTTATCTTTCATAGACGATTACATATACCAAGTTATGTACAAACATATGGAAAAATGAAAGTGTAATTGAATTTTTAGTGTGTTTGACCTTTTGACCCCCCACCCCACCCACCAACACCACCACCACCACCCCACTGACGGCAACTGGGCTTTGAGTCAAAAATAATGTTGCTCTTGCACGCCGTCATCATATGGTGAAGTCATACCCTAACTTTGTTGAATTCCGTTCAGCGGTTTAGGAGGAGATGCTGTAACTGACGGACGGACGGACGGACAAACGGAGGCGATTTTAATATAACCTGTTTTTTCTCTCTCAAAAATGTGGGTATAAAATAGAGGTCTTGTCAGGCAGGCGGCTCTTTATAATGTTTTTTTAACAACAGCTGATAATGTTTTTTTAACAACAGCTGCTGCAGGTACCTTATCTCCATCTCTTTAACCATCTGTATATATGTAATGTAAATTGCTGTATTTTTATTGGATATCATTACATCAGCTGTAATACTGTATTTTGATTTACTCATTAAATCTGCTTTAACGGATAATATGTATCAGACATTTTATTATTGCAAGAATCAAACATGATTTTTTGTAGCTTCCAATGTCTTTGGTATTTGCACAGACATTGTTATTTGGTCTGTGGTATTTGCACAGACATTGTTATTTGGTCTGTGGTATTTTCACAGACATTGTTATTTGGTCTGTGATATTTGCACAGACATTGTTAGTTGGTCTGTGGTATTTGCACAGACATTGTTATTTGGTCTGTTATATTCGTGGTACAATTGTTCTTCGCGATCAAATTTAGGTCTATTTCAAGATTCCTTCGGTTTAAGACGAAGACCAACTGATCGAAAAGTTTTTTTCTTATTTTTAAAGTCAGATTTGATGTGTTAGAACGTAATTTATTGATATATTGAACGTTTATTTTCTCTCGTCGATGATACGTGATGGTTCGTTAGCTTCAGGGTATATTCTTCGGCTGGTGATTTCCAAAAGGCACACAAGGCGAGTGGTAATTCCTGTTTATGTATAGGATAAAAAGAAAATGGAAGTTATACCAGTTTCCTTCCGCGTTCGAGATGGATTTGTATTAGCTGTGTAGCTTACTGCATGACCGATTTAAAGAGAATCACTTCAGACTTACGTAGCACCCCGATTTTCATAATCCAGTATTATTTTGATAATAAAGTTTTCTTCATTATTTTGCTACCCTGCGTCTTTCTCGCCTCTCACCACTACGGGTTCGAATCCCACTTGTGAAGTTTCTTACGGAAGGCGGGAGATATATACTGGTACTTGTTCTACCCAGGATAAATGGGGTGATCTGCCTCTACCACAAACAATCGATCGTCATATATTGCCTCACATGTTTTAAAAATGACGTAAAACACCATTAAAAA
Organism: Cyrtodaria siliqua; assembly: GCA_037043455.1. Classification (NCBI taxonomy): domain Eukaryota; kingdom Metazoa; phylum Mollusca; class Bivalvia; order Adapedonta; family Hiatellidae; genus Cyrtodaria; species Cyrtodaria siliqua. The sequence goes on along the minus strand of JAWPHD010002434.1, from coordinate 227,868 downwards.
AATATATTATTCTACTATAAGTTTAAATGTACTAAAGGAAAAAAGAAACGCAACTCGGAAATTTCCGCTATATATTGTTGTGTAAAATGCTGCTGTTAATCGAATGGCACATGGCTATATTAGACCTTTCATTTGCATAAAAAACAAACAACTAAAACAACACAAAACACACCAACTGTTATCCCTTCAACGTTTCATTATTGATATTGCGTTTTGCTACAACAGGTTAACATGGTTAACACACTTAGGATGTAAAATTGTGCAATCTACAGTACTGAAATGGCTCAACTTTTCAAAGCGGAACGTCAACATTCATGAATTTCGTGTTACATAGTGTACTGTGATTAAAACGACTACAACAACAATTTTTCGCCTTTTCTCAAACTAACTTATTTTTGTTATTATTATTAGGGCTTTCCACCTTTCAGTGGAAAGACCTCTTGTTTTCGTTCTGTTTATTCTTATTATTAGGGCTTTCCACCTTTCAGTGGAAAGACCTATTGTGTTCGTTCTGTTTATTAGGGCTTTCCACTTTCCACTTTTCAGTGGAAAACCACTTTTCAGTGGAAAACCTCTTGTTTTCGTTCTGTTTATTCTTATTCTTTAACTTATTCTTCTTCTCCCCATCACTTTTCATAGTAAGACTGGTCGCACGGCCTCTACATTTTACACAGTGATAGATCCAAGATGGCCGCCAGTGACGTCATCAGACAAATCTTGTTATCGCTAGATCTCAAACATTTATAGTCGGATTTGAATGAATCTGTCACAGATTGTAGGGTTCAGGGTCTAGCTGTGCAACAACGTAAAAACCTGTCTATATGTAATAACGTCTTGACGTCAGTGACGTCACTATGTCACTGAAAAGTCAAAAGTCCTTTTTTTCTAGTGATTGCATTTTTCATGGTTTTACACTGTAAAATCCATCAAAGTCATTGTTTCAGTCAACGCTGACAGTTTTAACGTCATGACGTCATTAAAAATGGCCGTCAATGACGTCATTTAAGAAATCTTGTAATCGCTATATCTCCTTCATTTATGATCGGATTTTGATGCAACTTTAACAGCCTTAGGAGAATTAGGACGAGTTGTGCAAGAATGTCGAAAATTGTCATGACGTCATCCAAGATGGCCGCCAGTGACGTCACGATACAAATTTTGTTAGCGCTAGATCTAAAACATTTATAGTCGGATTTCAATGAAACTTTCACAGATTGTAGAGTTCATGGTCTAGTTGTGCCAGAATGTAAAATCTTGTCACTAGGTAATAACGTCTTGACGTCAGTGACGTCATAATGTTAACAATCCGTTTTTTTCACTGATTGCATTTTTGAAGTTGTTTTACTGTATAATCCATCAATGGCATTGTCTCAGTCGACGATGACAATTTTAACGTCATGACGTCATCCAAAATGGCCGCCATTGACGTCATTTAAGAAATATTGTAATCGCCATATCTCCTTCATTTATCATCGGAGTTTGATAAAACTTTCACAGTTTGTAGATATCAAAATCTAGTTGTGCTAAAAATAATGTGGAATGTTGTTATGTCGTCATCAATGATGGCCGCCATTGACGTCATAAATGAACTCTTTGTTTTGTCTATATCTTCTCTATTTATTATCGGATTTGAATAAAACTTTCACAGATTGTACAGTTCAGGGTCTGATTGTGCAAAAACGTCATACGGTATCACGACGTCATGACGTCATGACGTCAGTGACGTCAAAATATTTAGAAATTCGTTTTTTTTCACAGATTGTATGTTCGAAGTTATTTTCGTGATAAATCAATCAGTGTCTTCATCTTCGACAACTCCGATAGTTGTGACGTCATGACGTCATTAAGACAGGAAAGCCCGTTTGATCAGGTTCTGATCAAAATCTAGTTCTTATTATTATTATTAGGGCTTCCCACTTTTCAGTGGAAAGACCTCTTGTTTTCGTTCTGTTTATTAGGGCTTTCCACCTTTCAGTGGAAAGACCTCTTGTTTTCGTTCTGTTTATTAGGGCTTTCCACCTTTCAGTGGAAAGACCTCTTGTTTTCGTTCTGTTTATTCTTATTATTCTTTTTCTTCTTCTCCCCAGCACTTTTCATAGTACGACTGGTCGCACGGCCTCTAAATTTAACACAGTGATAGAGCTCAGTCTGGAATAGTGTCCCGAAGCTTTTGGGGTCATGACGTCATCCAAGATGGCCGCCAGTGACGTCATCAGACAAATCTTGTTCGCGCTAGATCTCAAACATTTATAGTCGGATTTGAATGAAAATCTAACAGATTGTAGGGTTCAGGGTCTAGTTGTGCCTGAATGTAAAAACGTGTCTCTATGTAATAACGTCTTGACGTCAGTGACGTCACAATGTTACGAAAAGTCATTTTTTTCAATGATTGCATTTTTCATGTTTTTTTAGTGTAACATCCATCAGTGTCATTGTTTCAATCGACTCTGACAGTTTTAACGTCATGACGTCATTCAAAATGGCCGCCAATGACGTCATTTAAGAAATCTTGTAATCGCTATATCTCCTTTATTTATGATCGGAATTTGTTGCAACTTTCACTGCCTGTAGGGAAATAGGATGTGTTGTGCCAGAATGCCGAAAATTATCATGACGTCATCCAAGATGGCCGCCAGTGACGTCATGATACAAATCTTGTTAGCGCAAGATCTCCAACATTTATAGTCGGATTTGAATGAAACTTTCACAGATTGTAGAGTTCAGGGTCTAGTTGTGCATGAATGTAAAAACGTGTCTCTATATAATAACGTCCTGACGTCAGTGACATCATAATATTATGAAAAATCCGTTTTTTTAATTATTGCATATATTGAGGTATTTTAATGCAAAATTGATCAATGTCATTGTTTGAATAGACGCTGACGTTTTAACGTCATGACGTTATCCAAAATGGCCGCCAATGACGTCATTTAAGAAATCTTGTAATCGCTATATCTCCTGCATTTATTATCGGATTTTGATGCAACTTTCACAGCCTGCAGGGAATTAGGTTGAGTTGTGGATGAATGTCAAAAATGGTCATGACGTCATCAAAGATGGCCGCCAGTGACGTCAAGATAAAAATCTTGTAAGTGCTAGATCTCAACCATTTATAATTGGATTTGAATTAAACTTTCACAGCTTGTAGAATTCAGGGTCTAGTTATGCAAGAAGATCAAAACGTGTCTCTGTGTTATAACGTCTTGACGTCAGTGAAGTTACAATGTTATTAAAAATCCGTTTTCTTTACTGTTTGCATTTTTCAAGTTGTTTGACTGCAAAATCAACATAACGTTAGTAGTTTTAATGTTATGACGTCATCCAAAATGGCCGCCAATGACGTCATTATAGAAATATTATAATCGCTATATCTCCTTCATTTATGATCGGATCTTGATAAAACTTTCACAGGAACTCTACATTCAACGTCTGGTTGTGCAATAATGACGAAGTTTGTTATGTCGTCATCAAAGATGGCCACCAGTGACGTCATAAAGGAAATCTTGTGAAGACTATATCTTCTCTATTTATGATCGGATTTGAACAAAACTTTCACGGATTGTAGAGTACGGGATCTGGTTGTGCACAGATGTCATATGGTATCCCGACGTCATGACATACTGGTCGCATTTTCGAAGTTATTTTCTTGATATATCAATCAGTTTCATCAACTTAGACAACTCTGACAATTGTGACGTCATGACGCCATTAAAATCAGGAAAGCCCGTTTGATCAGGTTTCTGATCAAAATCTAGTTCTTATTATTCTTTTTCTTCTTCTCCCCAGCACTTTTCATAGTACGACTGGTCGCACGGCCTCTAAATTCAACACAGTGATAGAGCTCAGTCTGGAATAGTGTCCCGAAGCTTTTGGGGTCATGACGTCATCCAAGATGGCCGCCAGTGACGTCATCAGACAAATCTTGTTCGCGCTAGATCTCAAACATTTATAGTCGGATTTGAATGAAAATTTCACAGATTGTAGGGTTCAGGGTCTAGTTGTGCTTGAATGTAAAAACGTGTCTCTATGTAATAACGTCTTGACGTCAATGACGTCACAATGTTACGAAAATTCATTTTTTTTCAATGATTGCATTTTTCATGTTTTTTAGTGTAACATCCATCAGTGTCATTGTTTTAATCGACTCTGACAGTTTTAACTTCATGACGTCATTCAAAATGGCCGCCAATGACGTCATTTAAGAAATCTTGTAATCGCTATATCTCCTTTATTTATGATCGGATTTTGATGCAACTTTCACAGCCTGTAGGGAAATAGGATGTGTTGTGCCAGAATGTCGCAAATTATCATGACGTCATCCAAGATGGCCGCCAGTGACGTCATGATACAAATCTTGTTAGCGCAAGATCTCCAACATTTATAGTCGGATTTGAATGAAACTTTCACAGATTGTAGAGTTCAGGGTCTTGTTGTGCATGAATGTAAAAACGTGTCTCTATATAATAACGTCCTGACGTCAGTGACGTCACAATGTTATGAAAAGTCCTTTTTTTCATTTTTTATGTATTTTTACTGTAAAATCCATCAGCGTCATTGTTTCAGTCGACGCTGACAAGTTTTAACGTCATGACGTCATTCAAAATGGCCGTCAATTACGTCATTTAAGAAATCTTGCAATCGCTATATCTCCTTCATTTATGATCGGATTTTGATACAACTTTCATAGCCTGTAGGGAATTAGGATGACTTGTGCAAGAATGTCGCAAATTGTCATGACGTCATCCAAGATGGCCGCCAGTGACGTCATGATACAAATTTTGTTAGCGCTAGATCTCAAAGATTTATAGTCGGATTTGAATAAAAATTTCACAGATTGTAGAGTTCAGGGTCTAGTTGTGCAAGAATGTAAAAACGTGTCTCTTGGTAATAACGTCTTGACGTCAGTGACGTCATAATGTTATGAAAATCCGTTTTTTTCAATGATTACATTTTTGAAGTTGTTTTACTGTATGATCCATCAATGTCATTGTCTCAGTCGACGCTGACAGTTTTAACGTCATGACGTCATCCAAAATGGCCGCCAATGACGTCATTTAAGAAATATTTTAATCGCCATATCTCCTTCATTTATCATCGGAGTTTGATAAAACTTTCACAATTTGTAGATATCAAAGTCTAGTTGTGCTATAATGTAGAATGTTGTCATGTCGTCATCAAAGATGGCCGCCAGTGACGTCATAAATGAACTTTTGTTTTGTCTATATCTTCTCTATTTATTATCGGATTTCAATAAAACTTTCACAGATTGTAGAGTTCAGGATCCGGTTGTGCAAGAACATCATACGGTAACCCGACGTCATGACGTCAGTGACGTCAACATATTTAGAAATTCTTTTTTTTCACAGATTGCATGTTCGAAGTTATTTTCGTGATAAATCAATCGTGTCTTCATCTTCGACAACTATGACAGTTGTGACGTCATGACGTCATTAAGAAAGGAAAGCCCGTTTGATCAGGTTCTGATCAAAATCTAGTCTTATTCTTATTATTCTTTTTCTTCTCAGGAGCACTTTTCATAGTAAGACTATTCGCACGGCCTCTACATTTTACACAGTGATAGAGCTCATTCTGGAATAGTGCCGCGAAACTTTTGGGGTCATGACGTCATCCAAGATGACCGCCAGTGACGTCATAACACAAATCTTGTTCGCGCTAGATCTCAAACATTTATAGTCGGATTTGAATGAAAATTTCACAGATTGTAGAGTTCAGGGTTTAGTTGTGCTTGAATGTTAAAACCTGTCTCTATGTAATAACGTCTTGACGTCAGTGACGTCACAATGTTACGAAAAGTCCTTTTTTTCAATGATTGCATTTTTCATGTTTTTTTAGTGTAACATCCATCAGTGTCATTGTTTCAATCGACTCTGACAGTTTTATCGTCATGACGTCATTCAAAATGGCCGCCAATGACGTCATTTAAGAAATCTTGTAATCGCTATATCTCCTTTATTTATGATCGGATTTTGATGCAACTTTCACAGCCTGTAGGGAAATAGGATGTGTTGTGCCAGAATGTAGAAAATTATCATGACGTCATCCAAGATGGCCGCCACTGACGTCATGATACAAATCTTGTTAGCGCAAGATCTCCAACATTTGTAGTCGGATTTGAATGAAACTTTCCAGATAGTAGAGTTCAGGGTCTAGTTGTGCATGAATGTAAAAACGTGTCTCTATATAATAACGTCCTGACGTCAGTGACGTCATAATATTATGAAAAATCCGTTTTTTTTACTGATTGCATATATTGAGGTATTTTAATGCAAAATTTATCAATGTCATTGTTTGAATAGACGCTGACAGTTTTAACGTCATGACGTTATCCAAAATGGCCGCCAATGACGTCATTTAAGAAATCTTGTAATCGCTATATCTCCTACATTTATTATCGGATTTTGATGCAACTTTCACAGCCTGCAGGGAATGAGGTTGAGTTATGGATGAATGTCAAAAATGGTCATGACGTCATCAAAGATGGACGCCAGTGACGTCATGATAAAAATCTCGTAAGCGCTAGATCTCAAACATTTGTAGTTGGATTTGAATGAAACTTTCACAGCTTGTAGAATTCAGGGTCTAGTTGTGCAAAAAGATCAAAATGTGTCTATGTTATAACGTCTTGACGTCAGTGACGTTACAATGTTATCAACAATCCGTTTTCTTTACTGATTGCAGTTTTTAAGTTGTTTTACTGTAAAATCAGTCATTGTCATTGTTTCAGTCAACGTTAGTAGTTTTAATGTTATGACGTCATCCAAAATGGCCGCCAATGACGTCATTATAGAAATATTATAATCGCTATATCTCCTTCATTTATGATCGGATCTTGATAAAACTTTCACAGGAACTCTACATTCAACGTCTGGTTGTGCAATAGTGTCAACGTTTGTTATGTCGTCATCAAAGACGGCCACCAGTGACGTCATAAAGGAAATCTTGTTAAGACTATATCTTCTCTATTTATGATCGGATTTGAACAAAACTTTCACAGATTGTAGATTACGGGATCTGGTTGTGCACAGATGTCATACGGTATCCCGACGTCATGACGTCAGTGACGTCAAAATATTCAGAAAATCGATTTGTTTACTGGTTCCATTTTCGAAGTTATTTTCTTGATATATCAATCAGTTTCATCAGCTTAGACAACTCTGACAGTTGTTACGTCATGACGCCATTAAAATCAGGAAATCCCGTTTGATCAGGTTTCTGATCAAAATCTAGTTATTATTATTACTTTTTGTACAAAAACGTCTTGGGATTTCTCTGGAATATTACTTGGAATTTAGTGTTAAGTATATCAATTATATAGCGGAAAATCCAGAGTAGCGTTGCCTTTTTCACTTAGTATATATTGTTGAATTAAACATATTTTATTGCAACTGTTTTACAGACAGACTAATATCCACATATATATACAATAGAAATATTATAATGCCAAATGGGTCGGGTAACAACTTCTACAAACATTCGTTTAAAACTTTCCCAGTTAACACTTTGAAATTGCAAATGTGTATGGCTGAATGAAATAAATCACCATGGCAAATAATACATTGAGAGAGAGAATGATGAATAGTAAACACAACATATAAGAGAGAGAGAGTTAGAGAGAGAGAGAGAGAGAGAGAGAGAGAGAGAGAGAGAGAGAGAGAGAGAGAGAGAGGGAAGATGAACCCGTTCATGTTAGGACATTTGATACATATTTCACCCTCCATGTGAGGACACCCATGTTGATGTGGGGACATCACCCTTGTCCTCACATCAACGGTCCTTTTTTTGCATCTATAAACTCCGTTTGGCGTTATGCAAAAATAATTTCCTTGTGAGGACAAGTGTCCCGACTTGCGGGTATCGCACTCGCATCACCGTAGTTTAAACTTTTATGATATTTAATACATTCGAAACACCTCGGCCAATAAGCAAGCGTCGCAGGGAAACAGATCAAGTACCATGTTCTCAATCATTCAGACGCTGGTGAAAACCTAGCCTCGGTCACCCGGCCCGCTTCTGATTTCTTCGTTACGCCTATGCTACACGGATCCAGAACCATTATCAACGACAAACTTACACTACTTAACCGTTTATTAAAAAAACTCTATCCAGATGTTCAGGTCAAATAATAATGGATAAGTGCAGATCAAAAGTATAGGCTAAGGTTCTTAAAATAAGCGTAAAATGAATTATGATATGGTAACTCTTAATTTGACCTTGCAGTTTCGGGGTTTGGCCTGGCTGGTAAAAGCCGTTTATATTGTTTCTATAGATTTTGAATTTTGAAAATGAAGTTATATATATAAATATATATATACCTATGGACTAGTTATCATTTCAACTGGAGGTGGGTAATTTTAAAATTACGAAATGTGGAATGATGTTGTTTTAAAATAACAATCGTTTGTGGACACGTTTCAGCGATGTTTAAACATTGACAGAACAATGTCAAACATTAAATTTGTTTAAAGCAATACGTTTGTTTAATGAAATAAGTTTGTTTAATATATGGGAGGTAATTGTGATACGTCGCTTAGAAAATAATAAAATAACAATATATATATGAAAATCACATCCTTACCTATCTTTTTTTAATATCTTCAAACAATTATATCAATTCATATGTTTAATCTGTGTCCCTACAAAGTCGTGCTAAAGTATCTTGAGAAATTATGAGCTTGAGCAGATGGGGTTGCCGTTCAGTATGACTATTCGTACATAATTAACGACTATTATTATGGTATTTATTTGATCCCCGTTGACAACATCAAAGCACTAAAAGTGCTGATGGACGGTGCCACTCAGAAAGTATATATCAAAATCAAATTCCGAAAAACACTGGTTTGCGTACAAAGGTGGTGAACATTTGTGCAAAATATTATTGAAATCGGATGAGGCGTTACCAAAGTTATGGGACCGGATGGAAGGACAGAAGGACAATGGCAATTCTATATTCCTCCGCCTAATCGGCGGGGGACAAAACGTGAAGTTATGTAGAAATGTTTAAATGTTATAAGTGCCAAAGGGGAATAATTATAAAATGAAAAGGTCAGAGAAAGTTGGTCACAACATACGTATACATGAGATCCCGGTTCCTTTCGAAAACCAATCAGATTCAATCATACATGACAGAGTTATTGCCCATTAAATGTCTGAAAAACTGGCTTTCTGCGTTTTCGGCGGCAATATGGCTAAAACAAAACAAACTTCACTGAATTAGGATAAGTATAAAATAATAATAATAATAATAATAATAATAAATACACGTAGTCTGATGTAACGGTAGTATTGTTCTAAATTCCTTAAAAATAAATGCTTTTTAAACACAATATTGATAATGGTAATAAGATGTGATAACTGCCATTGATAGTACCTTATACTAATAATTATAATTATTCCACTGTAATATATGTATTCATTCTCTAAATGAAGTATGTTTGTTTGTACTTGTACTCTTCTCTGAAATATGGTGTATTGTATTCCGCCTTGTTTAGGCAATAAACATGTAAATGTTATGCCAGATAAAATATTGAATCGCATTGAATTGAATTGATGAAAATAATTGGTTTGATAAAGGGATGTCCGTGGTACTTAGTAAATTTAATCACTTCTTCTTGTGAATTTATTCACGGGTTTTGATAGTTACCATGATGTAATGTGATAAAAAAAGTTTGAATTTAATATCATGGTAATCGAATTATTTTCTCTTCAAATGTGCATGTAATGCATGTAATTATTAAAAACAAGGTTAATTACATCACAATCAATGTCCATAGATTAACAAGTGTTTGCCAAGGATAATCTTTATTATTGGTATAAATATTGCTGATTAGTCATGTATTAGTCATGTATTCTGCTGTGTTGAGATTTGTGAATGCCACTTGAAATCTGCTTAAGTGTTTGTCACACCTTTAAATTACCAATTTGAATTGTTACGTCGATCTAGCTTTTTGTATCGCTAGTCTTTTTTCCTTCTTAAATATGCCAAACAATGTCAATTTTATATATGTAAATAATGTCAATTGTTTTTTATCATATCGTGATTCTGTTTTATTTTCTTCTATGAAAATGATGCTAATCAGTCCCTTTTTGATCTGATCAAAGGGGATACATGATTTTTTAATTTTGTTTTAACTAATGCGCAATAGTGCTTTGTTTATTTTGTCAAATCTTACAATACTCATTCTTAGTACATATTTTATAGATAGATTAGCATCATTTACATAGTCTTAATGTGTAATATATATGCAAATATCGTTTGAGTTTGATGTTATTAGCTACTTTTAAAATATGTTGATGGTTTTATAACTATAGTCTCTTATAATTCTAATTAGAATGGCATGGCTATCTTATAATGTGTACGATGTTTTATTTATGTTTGTATTTATTGTAAACCATGATGAGACTTTAATAAAGAAATATATATACGTTATTTAGTGTCATTAATTTATTGGTCATGTTATTGACCCAATTTTGGATATTTATTTAATAGTGTAGATTACATTACATCTTTATTTGTGATAACTGTTACACAAATGATGTACAGTACGGCACGGATACTATTTATTATCCAATTACATCTGATATATATCTATTTCATGTTTGCATGCTAAATGTTCTAATATATGATATAAATAAATTAATAAACATTATCGTTTGTCGTTACATACATACTTCATACACTAATAATATACCGATAATTTCTATTAGATTCGTTACTAAACTATTAATTGTTACTTTGGGTATTTTCCTTAATACGCACCTGCTGTTTTCGTTATATTTCGGAATTTACGGTATGGTACGGTACGACTTTTACTCCCCACCTCATGTTGACGCTTGTTTACGTTATAAGACATATGCGCAATAATTTGTACAGGATCAAAATCCTTCAAAAACAGCCTATTACTTAAACTTAGGTTAAAATCACTCAATGTTTACCAACGCTTACATATTGATCAACATGTTGTCAATATACGGGTCTTTTGCCCATTTACAGTCTTGCAAATGATGTTACATTTATCGCGCTGTAATCTGGTGCTCTTTGGTTTCTAATAGATTTTTTTTGTGCGCCAGACGGCACCGTCCAAAAGTGCAAAAGTATGTGACAAGCAGATGTTATAAGTTGAACGTACTGAAGTCATACATGTTAGATTTCCTTGATATCTCTAGAGAATTAAATGCAAATGGATGATAAATTAGAACCTGCATAGCAGAATGCGAATGCAAGCATTAAGGTATCTCACGATACATCTAGATACTTGAATCGATTTTGGTGCAGGAAATTTGCATATTAATAAAACATAATAGTAATGATTGACAAAATTGAAACCTAATTGACATTTAAATATTTTAAATGTTTTTCAAACGAAAATGGAATTTCAACAAAAGCTATACACAATTATTATTGCTTAATAAACGAAGTTTGGAATTATTAGAAACGTTGAACGCTACGATTCGTTTCGCTGTTTAATGGAATATTTATGAGTAAAACAATGGTCACGTATAAGTTCCCAGACAGAACTTAACTGACACTACGTTATAGGATTTAAGTTATGTTAATTGGATTGTTTACTGACAAATCTCGCACAATGGCTTCGTTTTAAATTTGTATGGGATTAGACAAAAGCTTTTTAAAATCAAATTGACTCCGTATAATTTCCAACCAGTTAATCCGAAAGCGAAGAATGAGAAACCGTTAAAATACGATAATCAATAGTAATATTACTGGGTAAGAAAAATAAATATTCAAACGAAGCCTTAACGTATGTAAACAACGTCTTGTATTTGCGACAGCCAAGGAGACAATTCAAAATATATGCTAACGAGGTTGAAAATAGTACTCAGATAACACATCAGATAATAATGGTAAAACAATAGCATTATACTAGTATACATCATGTCAATCTTAAATGCCCATAGACTGCTATTTAACATTTCACGCTGTCGTACGCTGTTGTAATGTCACACCCTGGAGTGACGTCACTGGAGGGCAGCATTTGTTTTAATGTAACCCTCCCAATCGCATCATCCCGAAATCAATGTCAAAGCTTATAAATAGATATTGTTTTTTCTCATGGCCAACACGATCAATCTCCACGCAGAGTTATCGTTCCTTTCACTCACATATATCTCTGCTAACTACTAAATTACAAGATTTTGGTAAAACCTGTTAAATTGGAATATGTTTGCCTGAAACTTATCTTTTTTTTTTTGGAAATATAATGTTCAGAATATCTGAAAATTAGATGGTGCAAAGATTTGAAATAATGCATGAAAACGATTTAGTTTTAATCGGGACTATTTTACTACACTTAGGTCTCCTCAATCGAAACGCATATGTAAACATTTCAAACCGAAGCTCGATAGCAGAAAATTACTAAAAAAAATAACACATAGAAATAAAACTTGAAATTATTTAATATAGGTCTATATTTTATCTTTGCAGATCAGGCAAAAGGATTTATTATAAGCATCGTCATAACTTTTTGAATAATCACGTGACCTAACCGTTCGCCCTACTTCCTTTGACGTTGACAGAGTCAAATGAGGAACGAGTGTACTCTGGGTAAAGATTGCAACACGATATGCCCAAATGAATCGTTGAACACTTTATTAGTATACATTATCTATTATGTTATTTATATTTCTAAAATGTTGATGTAATGTGAATTTCTTTTTAAGGATAGGAATAATGTATTTGTTGACAGTAACGTGGCACTTAAATCAAAAATGGTTAATAAATAAATAAAAACATCCACTTTTGTAATAAGAACGAAATAGACTTTTTTATTACATGTTTCATTTCCCAAAACCACTTACGAACTTTTTATATTTCTTCCCCTTTCTCGGTATAATACAATAAATATTCCATCCCAGTGAGGGCGACAGTAGATATTGTCAACCTTGAAAACATAATGTCAATCTCCACTTCGCCTCGTTCGAAATGATTTTCCTCAGGTTGACAATATGCACTGTCACCCTCACAGGGATGCAATGTTTATATAATACCGTAAACATTAACAAAGGCAACACAAAATCAAGGCAATGTACTCAAGAGCCAAGCCCAGTATATATTCCACCGTGCACAGACCAAACAACAAGGCTATGGTGGTTGTCCTACAGCCGCTACTGGTCGGGGGTCCTTGTGTTTGGGGACACACCCATCACATATGGCCCCTGCGCTGCAAACATTATCAGATGACTGTACCTTCAAATTCCCTCTTCTGTTGTCAGACTACGGTCGAATGCAGGCCTCGGCGTCGATCCCTAACTGTTACTTACGAATTACTGCTACTGGATTACTGCTACTGTTGTGGGTTGATCTCAGCTCCGGCCCGCGGACTTCTGTCTTTCCAACTTCCAAGTTCATATACTGCCATCCGATGATGATTGCCTTGATGATTGCGCAGGGGACTTCTTCACTATCAGTCAAATGACACTAAAGTGTTCCTACCTGTCCATTTGGTCTTCTTGTCAGGTCCTGAGTATCCGATTAGCACTAAGTATATATATTCTATGTAGTTTTCTCTCCGCGTCATTCATCCACAGCTTTCGCTAATGGCCACTTGAGTTGAAGAGACCGCCTCCTGCCCCAGCCGCTACCAATCAGGGAGCTTGGATCGTGTCACATGACGTCTGGCCGGGTCATGTGGTCTGAGATGGCGGGAAACTGCTAACTACCCAAAGCTCCAGGGAATCGAGCCACAAGAACCTAGTAGTACCCCATGTACATTCACTACAACACTCAGGCTACTGAACCGAGACAAACCAGTTCAGTAGTACCAGTGTGTTAGACACTATACGCGAATATAGTGTTTCACAAACCAGTAATGTTGTATAGGGCTGGCAAGGCGACCCCTATACAAACATCATGAGTGTCATCAGTGCCCTCTCCGCGAAAACCGAGAATGAGATGTAAGCGCCTGTATGAAACTGAATAAAAAGTGCGCAAACTAGACGATTGCAAACAAACATGGGTAAGACATAACCACATTTTTGTAGTTTTACGGACTTTACGTCTTAGGTCGATCAAGTTTTATCGACAATGTAGCTTTATTTATTGTTGCTGCTCGTGATAATGTAATGCTGGCTGCAAGAGAATAACATTTGGATGTGGGGACATTCCGGTACGCATACTTTACAAAGTGGGTGGGGTAGTACAAAAATTAAAAGCATTTTTTTTGTTACAAATAAAATGTGTTACCAACATTCAAGTGTCACCTACATGTCGTTGTTATATTTTGAAGATTATGTTTGCAATATTACCTATTAAAAGCAACAGACGAAGCAAATATTTGCATTTTTACATCGGTACTGTACATACTTCAAATCAACAATCCTAGTTACTTCTGAGATTAAGTAAATGCTATTTAACATTAACCAACTACTTGTCAACAATCTTTAGAAGAGAAAACAAGAAGTGAATATACACAAGATGAAAGAAATGATATCTAATGTTGACACTCCATAAAAAAAATCTATTTTGACAAGCAGATTTTCCCCCAAAAGTAGGCTAGTTCTAAAATGCAGGTATGGTGGCCCCCAAAAAACCTAACACTATGTTAAATCAATTATTATAGGTATTACAAATTATATTCCTCAATATAAACTGGTCCATTATATGGTCCATATCATGCAATTTGACAAATTTAGAGGATTAGTTGCCAAAAAACATTTATTGACATACCAACGATACATAACTCAGCATGGCAGAATATCTGCTATATCTCTGATCAGTAGAAATAAAATAAAAACACAAACTATTTTGTTTAAAAAAAAACAAAGTTTTTTCAAGCATTCAGTAAGTATGTCACAGATATTAGAAGCTGTTATATTGCAGCGATTTTTTTCACTATTTTGGGAATGGTTTCCGGGTCCAATCAGATTGGGAAAAATCGCGTTGTGAAATTCCCCAAATTGGGAAAAATCGAGTCGTGAACCCCCCCAAATTGGGAAATTTTACAAATCAATTATTTTAAGTAAACAAAGACTATGCAAGTGTTCTCTTACCTTTTATTTTAATATATAAAAGATGTACACTAAGTTACAGACTAATGTCTCTGTTTTTCTGTCTACAATAAGGTTTTGCTGTTCATCAGTGAGTGTGTCAGTACTCTGTCGTGTGATCCTCATTAGGGATGACAACGTTGTTTGCCTCAGCCTGATCCGATTAACTACAAATCACTAGCTCCAGTCAAAATTCAGTAGCCCAATACAATATTCAACAAACAGGTCAGTATAATTATTTAACATGTTTAATGAAATAACACTCTTAATTATAACAATATCAAGGTTATTAAAATAATCTGGGTCGAGTTTGGTCCTAGAGCTGTTGATGTGATGAAGATGCTTCGACATGTTTGTTCATTGTCTTAAGAATTTTTGAAGCAATACTTTTACTTGGACCTGCTTGCTTTGCAGAATTAAATAAGCTGCTTTCTTGTGGTTCGTCTTTTTAATGTAAAACAACCGATTCCAATTTAAAATTATTTCTTCCCTGAACAAACAACGATTTCTTGTCTTTTTCGTCGGTGGCGAACTCGACACAGTACGAACAAAACATAACATTTTGCTGCCGCGAAATTCGAGCCAATCTCACCCTTTCTTCTATGATTCCTGAAACGTGCATGTACGTTTTTCTCAGTCGTATTCTTTTGATTTTCGTTTTTCTTTCGTCGAGTTTCTACTTTTTTCGAGGGGTTTAGTTGCATTTTGTAAATAACGCCACATTTTGTAGTCGTGGAATTTGCTAAAAATAAAACGGAAAACCTCGGCCTCGTTTTGAATATCGAGGCAATTGTCAATACGCAGATCCCTATATATATATATATATATAGGCATGTACACATGCGCAGTTAAATACCATAGTTAGAATGGTATTGATTGACTACATAAATATCCGGTGTGTAAAAATTTGTTGTTCATTATCATGCTCGAAATTGGGAATGTTTTTCTTGAAATTGGGAATTATATTTTTTTTCAAATTGGGAAAAATGGTATATTTTTTTGATTGGGAACAGGTCCGTTTATCGGTACCGCTTTATATATAAGGAAAGAAATCGCTGTGTTGGATGCTATTATAAATACATTGTAATTTCCTGAAGTTGAGTTGATACAGGTTCTTGTTATCATTCATAGTTAAAAAGTAAAACCAGTATATATGTACTATGTATTCATTAGATTTGTTCCTCTTTGTGGTGTCCCCATAATTAACACACTAATAATTCCAACTTCAAATAATTTCAATCACTGACTTTAAAATCATTCATATAATTATGTCAGGGTAATCATAATAACCTTTTCTTAATCCAGTATCAAACTTCTAATATTTAGCAAAAAGCAGTGAAATCTTTGAATAAACCGGAAATAAGCTCGATTCTGATTGGCTATCAAACCTGGGCATGAAGGTGGACTGTAGCATTTTGATGTACTATGTCCATGCTTTTGGCACCTATTGCATCTTATTATGGCATACAAGGCCGGGGTTACTGTAATATTAACCCCTGTTCTCGTTCTTATTTCTAGTGGTATAGTTGGTGTACTGAAGGTAATTATGACAGTTGCTGTGGGCTGTATTGAGTGTTTGTTTGTGATGTATGCGCCTGTTATTTTATTGTGTGTTGCGTCCAGGTAGGCTCTTAAGTTTCCCTCATTCATATGTTTGGGGACATTTGCTTGAACTACCCCCTTGCTGGTTCCTATGGGTTGTTTGGCGTTGCTATGGGGATTGACCGGGGTTAGCTTGTAATCCATTCTACCATACTTAAATTGTTTGGCCAGTTCTATTTTGTGGTCATTTATCCTAAACTTGGGTTTTTGGCCTTGTTCTACTGTGACCTGTTTGCAAAAGGCCCCGCCTACATGTTTGACAAAGGCTGCTACTACTTTACTATAATCTTGTACCGGGAATTTCCCACTAACTGTGCATAGGGTCATAAGGACCGTTACTAGTTTTATTGCCGTATACGGCGCTGATACTTTGCTGGTGCCCGGTCTTTCAGCTACTTTCCATTGCGTTTCCTTTGTCCTATCCTCTGTCCTATCCGTGTCTACTATTACTATTACATCTACAGGTACTTGTTCCCCTTCTCCCGTCTGTGGCTTTACAGCTACTCCCTTGTCTATAATGGGCCCTACCTGGAGTTCTGGTTCCCCTTCTTGTGATATTTCTATCTTATCTATCCTGTCTCCCATAAGGCTGTCCCTATAGCTTTTTACCACTTTGCTGGTGGCCTGTGTGGTTGGGGAGCAGGTGGAGCAGCTAGTTATCGAGCTGTTTAGTTCCGATTTGCCACTTACGTAGCTCGCACTACTGCAGGTGCTGCAGTCACTCTCACTTTCGCTATCACTCTCACTCCCACTACTGCTACTCCCACTACTACTACTCGTACTAGAGTGTGCTGTGGTTTCCAGTTTCAATTGGAAACTCACTTCCTCACTTTCTTCTATCATACTGCTCGCAAACAGGTCTTTCATCCATGGTTTCTTAATGTATTTTTGTTGTACTTTACTTTGGATTTTGTTTAATAAACCGGATTGAAAATGGACCAATCAGAATCAAGGAGAAAATTTCCTATCAAATCGTGTTAGATTCTTAATTGTTTGGATTTTTATTTTCACAAAACTGTTTGATAACGGGCCAAATGTGGATACTATATTCTGTTGCTGTAGCCCTAATATGATTTTAATACACCCTACTTAAGAGATTTTATGAGATTTGAGATTTTGGCAAAGTTTTAATTTTTGTTTCACAAACCGGATTGAAATTGAGCCAATCAGAATCGAGCAGAATAATTCTTATTTCCGGTTTGTGTAAAGATTTAGTTGTCTATGTAAAATACTAAAATTATGTCTAACGGCTGGGAAATGGTTATTAAATGTGTCTGAAAGTTGTTTTATCGTCAATAGTTTGAGTACTAGACCATTTGGAGTTGTTTATTGAAGTTTGGCTTGATTTTTTAGTGTTCAGTTTTATTTCACAAAGTGGCTTGAGAATGGGCCAATCAGAATCAAGGAGAAATTTTCTATAGTATTGAATTAGATTTTTTTTTTTTTTTTTTTTAAACTTTATTACACAAAACTGTTTGACAACGGGCCCGTCAGATTAAATTGCAAATGTAAGATATTAAGTTTGTGACTATGGCCCTAATAAGACTACAAGGAAACTAATAGAATAAAGTTTGGTTATAAGAGCTAAGTGAATTTCCCAAATTGGATTGAAAAAGGAGCCAATCAGAGCCAAGAAGACAATTTGCTATTTCAATTTGCTATTTGTTCTTAGCCAATCAGAATCGAGCTTATTTCCGGTTTATTCAAAGATTTCACTGCTTTTTGCTAAATATTAGAAGTTTGATACTGGATTAAGAAAAGGTTATTATGATTACCCTGATGTTAGTTTATTCTCTAAACTTACTTGACTTCTGTCTTTATTATCGTTCTTCCCTTTCTTACACAGCACACCACAGATCAGCACAATATATCACAGAACAGGACAATACAGTACAATATATCAATATATCAATATATTACAATTCAACACAAGGAACACAGTGAAACACACGAGTTGCACGACTTGTTATACAATAAGGAATTGCGATTATAACAGTTAGATAGAAAATAGAAGTGGTTATACAGATTGGTTTGTTGTATTAGCTAAACTTTACTTGTATTATAACTAAAATGGTTTTGTGTAATACACTAGCTTTGTTGGTGATAAATCTAGTTTAATAAAGTGGTTATGAAAATTATCTTATATTCAGAGCATTAGACAAAAGACTTTAAATGGTTTTAGAAACCTGACTTAGTATAAAAATTAATTTTACTGGTGATAGATCTAGTTTAAAGTAGCTTATTATGAAGATTTATCTCGAATTCACAAAGATCGGCTTGGAAAATGGACCAATCAGCGCCAGGAAGATATGCGCTCAGCCAATCAGAATTTTTCAAAAATGTAATGCTTTTTGCTTTTTGCTAGAAGTTAACAATTTGGCAATGGATTACACACTGATTAATTAATGTTTACTAAAAATATCTTAATGTTAGTTTTCCTATACACTTACTTGTCTCCTATCTTTCTTTTCTTTCTTGCACAGCACAACACAGAACAATACAATACAACACAAAAATAGCTTTTAACACAGAAAAACGGTGGTGCGCGCGAATTGCTCAATGCTCAATACGGCACGCGATGTATTATGGTATAAACACTTACTTTGATTAATACCTCCGATAGGTTTTAATTAATTAATTCTTTAATTCCTTATCCTGGTTTATGACACGATAAGAACGTTAAGAACGTTTATTTAAAATCCCTATGTTTATTTACTAACCTTGGTTTTCAACTGTTTCCAACTATTTACTAAAGTAAAATAGAATTTTTATCAAGTTAACCGCGCGTTTTAAAATGCTAGTCACGAGACTGGTTTTAGACACGTCTGATCACGAGAGAAATCAGAATGGATGATGATGGCGAAAAATGAACGATGATGACGATGACGAAGATGATGTGTCGAATGTGTTGCCATACTTTTTTCAAAACACAAAATCTCGTGAAATTGCTGGAGCGATTTACTACGAAACGCGTTTGTTTACTTCTGATAATAAAACCTAAAAACTTCCATACGTACCTTATTGTAATAGATCGCACAAAATTAATCGCACCTTACCTTAGAATTACCATAGAAGTACTTTAGAAATTGATATTTACCTTAAAAGGAGTTCATATTCTCTTAATATCTTTGGAAAAAAATCTTGCATGAAATTTCATTTTAAAGCGGAAGTCGTTATAACTACTACTTCCGGCTATTATTGCCAGTAAGAAAATATTCCCATTTTTTTATAATTATTTACCTTAAAAGCATTAAAAAAAACTATAAATTAATGTTTATTTCTTCCACTTTATATAAAACATTTTTATCGTTGCCAATTTAACGTAGTCTCGGCCTCGTTCAACCGTACTGCTTCGGATTTATTCCCAATGCTATGC
This sequence comes from Cyrtodaria siliqua, assembly GCA_037043455.1. Lineage (NCBI taxonomy): Eukaryota > Metazoa > Mollusca > Bivalvia > Adapedonta > Hiatellidae > Cyrtodaria > Cyrtodaria siliqua. The sequence goes on along the minus strand of JAWPHD010002434.1, from coordinate 207,869 downwards.
CACGCAGCTTCGGAACAGACTAGGCATGTTCTGTCCGAGACTAGTTTCCGAGATGTTGCTTTATCTTGCGGATGAATACATACGTTTACAATAAGTTAATTGGTCGTCCATTGTTGAAACACTGAATGAAAAGCAAGAAATAAGGTGCAACATTTCAACTGAATTTGATAGGTAATCATTGTTTTTTTTACATATCAATAATGCTGCAATGTTTATTTAATATGTTCTTAACTTGAGCGACGATTGACACGGAATAAGTTCGTTAGACCTATATTTCAGGTTTGTTTACATTTTTTTATGAATGAACAAAATGGATGCTAAATGAATACAAAATTTGACAACACCACCTGACACTTATTTACGAATTACTAAGGATGTATGTGAAGTTAAGGTAAAAAGCTCTAAAAGATTCTTGGAAAGTGTCATTTCTGTGTAAGAACATTTCACAAGTGCATAAAATATGTACGGTTAAGTATATCATGTAGATTGGACGCACGTTTTAATTCCTATTGTCTTTTTATTTATTATGCAATTAGTAACATATTTTTAATTTCAACTGTAATGCTTTTAATTTACTCTCACCTGTGCTATGCTGCTTGTAATACGATGTTACACATAATGCTGTGCTATGCTGCGTGTAATTTAATGTTACATGTAATGCCGTGCTATGCTACATGTAATGTGATGTTACATGTAAAGCTGTGCTATGCTGCATGTAATGTGTTTTTAATGTAATGCTGTGCTATGCTGCTTGTAATGCTATGTTACTTGTAATGCTGTGCTATGCTGCATGTAATGCTATGTTACTTGTAATGCTGTGCTATGCTGCGTGTAATGCGATGTTACACGTAATGCTGTGCTATGCTGCATGTAATGCTATGTTACACGTAATGCTGTGCTATGCTGCATGTAATGCTTTGTTACATGTAATGCTGTGCTATGCTGCATGTAATGCTATGTTACATGTAATGCTGTGCTATGCTGCTTGTAATGCTCTGCTATGCTGTGTTAAGTGATGTAATGCTGTGCTGTCCTGCGTGTATTGCGATGTTACTTGTAATGCTGTGCTATGCTGCATGTAATGCGATGTTACATGTAAGTCTGTGCTATGCTGCGTGTATTGCGATGTTACACATAATGCTGTGCTATGTTGCGTGTAATGCGATGTTACACGTAATGCTGTGCTATGCTGCATGTAATGCGATGTTACATGTAAGTCTGTGCTATGCTGCGTGTATTGCGATGTTACACATAATGCTGTGCTATGTTGCGTGTAATGCGATGTTACACATAATGCTGTGGCAGTGCTATGATGCGTGTAATGCGATGTTATACGTAATGCTGTGCTGTGCTGCGTGTAATGCAATGGCGCTCTAAGCTCTATACTGAGTGTCATCAGATGCAGTCTGAAGAAGAACATCCCACCTTCTGGAATTTAAGCATAACAGTACTCAAAATTTTATATTAGAACCTTAAAATAACATCACTATTAATGAGAGAAAGAAACAATCGATGAATGAAAAATGGGACAATTTTTCTGATTTTTTTGTGAGTAAGACACTGCGGTTTTACTGTGAAATAGCGATGCAAAAACTCATTATGCTTACGATATAAAAAATAATTAACAGCATAAATTTGATCACTGAATTTATGTCGAGCGGGAAGAGGAAAGTGGCAATTTTGTTAGAAGAATTAGTTTCTTTTACCACTTGTTTTTAGATCACCTGTGCCGAAGCTCAAGGTGATCTATTAAGATCACTCTTCATCCGTCGGTGTCGTCGGCGTTAACTTTTCTTCAAACGACCTTCTCGGAAACCGCTTTGCCAATTTTGATCAAACTTCACATGGATGATCCTTAGATCAATGATTTTTAGATTTGTTAAAATTAGGTCAGCGCGTCATTCAAGATGGCCGTCATTACCATATATGGTCGAAACCTTAAAAAAATCTTCTTCTCAAGAACCCTGGACAGATTTCAACAGTTTTTCTTTTAAAATGATCGCCAACGCCTTGACTATCAAGTTTGTTCAAATGAAGTCCCCGGGGCCAAAAATGGCTGTGCCCCGGGGGTCCAAAGTTTGTATATTGAGATTTTGCATGTTTTTCATATAGACATAGGAAAAAAATCTTCTCTGAAACCACAAGGCACAGTGCTCTCATGTATTACATGTAGCATCAGGTTATGGTCCTCTACTAAGTTTATTCAAATGGTGACCTGGCCCTCCCCGGGGGGTCACAGTTTTTACATAGACTTGTATAGGGAAAAACCTAAAAAATATTCTTCTCTGAAACTGCAAGAGCCGGAGGTTTAATATTTAGCGTTTTCTATAAGTTTATGGTCCTCTACCAAGTTTGTTCAAATGGTGACCCTGGTTTCAAATTTGCCACAGCCCCGACGTCACAGTTTTACATAGTCTTATATAGAAAAACATTTAAAAACAATTTTTCTCTGAAACTACAAGAGCCAGAGGTTTTGCATTTACTATAGGATTATGGTCCTTTACCAAGTTTGTTCAAATGGTGACCCTGGGGTCACATTTTGCCCCGCCCAGGGGGTCACAGTTTTACACAGGCTTGTATAGGGAAAAACATAAAAAAATCTTTTCTCTGGAACTGCAAGAGCCAGAGGTTTAATGTTTTGCATTTGCTATAAACTTATGGTCCTCTACCAAGTTTGTTCAAATGGTGACCCTGGGGTCAATTTGGCCACGCCCCGGGTCAGAGTTTAACATAGACTTATATAGGAAAATATTTAAAAAAAGATCTCTGGAACTACAAGAGCCAGAGGTTTAATATTTTGCATTTACTATACTCTTATGGTCCTTTAGCATGTTTGTTCAAATGGTGACCCTTGGGTCACATGTTGTACATAGACTTTTACAGGGAAAAGCTTAAAAATCTTCTCTAATACCACAAGGCACACAGCTCTCATATATATTACATGTATCCCTGGGGTCACACTTGACCCTGCCCAGGTGTTACACTCTAGCACCTTCATTTAGTATTTGATATTTACCAAACTTTGTCAGTGTCTTTATCTCAATGTTAACACAACAGAGGCCACATTTCTTGAACAATCTTAACCAGACTTGCACAGATTGTATATGACCATAAGATTTCGAACAAGTTTGATAATGGCCGGTACTCAGGTGATTGATTTTAGGACCATCTTGGCACTCTTGTTTAATAAGATTTTAATAAGATTACCTTTTTTTCTCTGGTGACATAACTGTTAATTTTTCTTCTTATTTATTATATTATATATATATATATTATATATATATATGATATATAGAATCATCTGTTTTCGCGGATTACTACAAAGGAATTTTGGCAAGGACCAAATAAATGCTGCTTATCGACCTGTTAAAAGAGCTGGAATAACCGGCCATAATTTTGTACCGCCATTTTTGCAAAAAAACACCAAAAGCATTGTGTGGTGTATGCAGCTAAGTGGAAGTACTGGGCCCATATTCATAAAGCTTCTTAAGATATTTCTCAACTTATAATGCCTTCAAGTGAGGTTATTTTCTAGAACTTCTACTTAAAGCTACAGAGTCTCTATATCAATCGATTTCTTCTTTGTAGACGTATCTTTATTTTAACTTCATGTTCACCAGCTCATGTCGAAATCGGGTATTTAAGCGAGCAAATATAACGCAGGACATCATTTATTGTATAGACATCGACCAGTGTACATTGTACCTGTACACAGGTAACATTATGATTTACAGAAGGAAAAAGGCCTCTCGGGACTCGAACACACAACCTTCTGATTTCAAGTCAGGTGCTCTATCCACTGAGCTACATGTATAACGCTTCTTGAGAAAACGCAACCCAAGAAGAATCCATAAATATATGGTCCATTTTGTCGGAAATGTAAATTAACATTACCTAGTTTAATACTATATGTTATCAATTTGAAACTAATAATCCGCCTCAAAACAACCATATATCTCAACTCGTTATTTAGCGCTTGATGAGTTTGTGTGTGCGCAAGTTATTACTTAAAGTATATTTAGTGTTAATAATGCTAGAACATACCAATAAATAGCAGTTGTCTAGTGGTTAAATGAACGTCTCATCAAAACTTAAATTTCAAATCCCGTTCTGGGCAAGTTTTTTTATCAATATATTCTCAAGCCGTATGTTTATCGATGTTACCTGTACGAAGGCTATATAAAAATGTGATATTTTACGCATCAATATCTGTCTTATATACCGACTATTGGGGGTGTTCGTCAATTTGAAACTACTTCACACGTGACTCATTGATATTCATGAGTTATTCCGGTTAAAATAGAGACTCTGTAGCTTTAAGAAAACATAAAACATCTTAGGTATCTTAAATTTCGACTTAAGTTGTGTTGAAATTCCATCAAAAATTAAGACACCTCCTATACATGTATACCCTATCTTAACTATTTAAGAAAATGTTCTATGTACCCAAGTACAGGTAAGCATATATGTAGATCGTGAAAAATCATTTGCGAAATTAATCATGTGTTTCTATACCTGTACTATACTAGCGTGGTAATTGAAAGACCGTGGGTTCGAGTAATGTTTTTGACTTGTTGCAATTTGAAAAAAAGAAATGATACTATAATATGATAGTGTTTTTTTACTATTTAAATAATTGCTTTACAAACATCTTCAACAACGCCATAGTTTTATCAGTGGCTTATAAACAATATCAAATGTTCTAGGTTAATCAATTTGAATCAAACTATTTATGCATGTTATTTGTATTTGAAAAAAGATTTAATCGAGGTACGTATTAAACTACGAGGTAGGCATCACATAGTTTAGTAATACTCCATGAAATTGATTGGTAAAATTTAATTAAATTTGGTACACTCATGTATCAAGCAGAAACAGTGTCCGTGTAGATAATAGATTATCAAATCCGTATTGAAATGAGTACATTTGTAGGTCATGGTCATATTAATAGTTTTTTTCTTACAATGTCTTTTGTTCTACAAGATTCATGTTGTTGACTATGTGTGGGTGTTTCCATAAAACGGGGTTAGACCAATACTTACCTGTCTTTATTTCACATTTTTAAAATTAATTTTATTTACATAATGGGCTAATTTTTTTTTTAAATCATGTTTATTTCCCATCTTCAGTTACACAAAAGTTTCTGCTTTGCACTTAAAGGAGAAAAAAACAGACAAATGAGTTTTAAATGGGGACATATAGTGAGGACAATTAGGTCGAAACACATACTATATGAGGACATTGTCTCATGTCGTTACATGTCTCTCCGTTTTGTGTCCCCTTTAAATCTAAGGTAGTATATGTATCTGAAGGACACAGAGTTTGTCCTCACATGGTCATGTGTGTCCTCACATGGCAGGATTATGACTTATATTTGTCCTCACATGAACGGAGGTGTCATCTCTCTCTCTCTCCATGAAAAATCAAAATCACTAGATGACAATTTTAAGGAAATGCCAAGATGAATAAACAAAATCTTCTATTTTATTTTTTAGGAGAAAGTCTTGTAGTATTTAAAGATATTTTCCATTGCTATAACACTGCCTTTAAAGGGACACGGAAATCAAACATTAATTTTAGCATCTCAATTTATGAACCTAGCATTATTTTGGCATTAAACATGTTAAACCTGCACGCATATAATTAAATAAAGTGTTGAGTTTTCATTTTCCCTTCGTTGTTCTGTTAAATCTTTAACATTAACATGTTATATCAGTGAAATAAAGTCATCAGTTAGTAACGTGTAAAAACAACTCTTTTTTTAACTATTATAATTGCAACGTTGCAATGTCATCTCTTGTTTACATATGGGTTTCCGATTACGCATGCAGTTCATGTAAGATTTGCATATAAATACCAGTGTAGCCAGTGTTTGTAAGAAAAAAGGAGAAGAACCTAATATGCTGTTCAATATGACCAGGGATCAGCATGTTTTTACCGATTTCAATGAATTAGGAAACCATTATATATTCTTGCAACTTTTATCAATGCCTGATCTATGATTTTTACTAGATCAGCTCTGATGAAGATCATATTATGGTTTTGCAAATCATCAACATGGACGATTTAACTGTTTGTGTGTAAACATGAAAAGGCGCCAAACTGATCAGGTAAACACATGAGGACAAAAAAGAAATTCTAAACCATTCTCAGAATTAGCAATAACAAAGGGTAAAAGTCGTTGCGGCAAAGTTATACAACTTATAATAGCTCTATGCTACTTTTGGTTTTTATTTTTAAGCTTATCATGCAGATTTGCTCTTTTTAGATCACCTGAGCCGAAGGCTGAAGGTGATCTATGGTTGGGATCTCTTCGTCTGTCCGTCGTCGTTAACTTTTGCTTACTTCTCGTCAGAAACCGCTTGGCCAGTTTTGACCAAACTTCATATGGATGATCCTTAGATGAATGCATTTTAGATTTGTTAAAATTAGGTCAGCGCAACATCCAAGATGGCCGCCATTACCATATATGGTCAAAACCTTAAAAAGACACATATGATTTTTTGTAAGCCCCCAAAGAGTGGCATATAGTAGTCGCACTGTCTCTGTTTGTGATTGTTTGTGATTGTTAGTCGCCGTTCGTCGGTACAATCGTGTCCGCTTCATAACTCTGAAAATATTGGACGGATTTTCAAATAACTTCGCACAATTGCTCACCACAACAAGACGACGTGTCGCGCACAAAATCCAGGTCCGTGGCTCTAAGGTCAAGGTCACACTTAGAGGTCAAATGTTGTCCGTTCGTCTGTACAATCGTGTTCGCTTCGTAACTCTGACAATAATGGATGGATTTTCAAATAATTTCGCACAATTGCTCACCACAACAAGACGACGTGTCGCGCACAAAATCCAGGTCTGTGGCTCCAAGGTCAAGGTCACACTTAGAGGTCAAAGGTCAAAACAAAGTGCTTTCGTGTCCGGTTAATAACTCTGACATTCATGGACAGATGTTCAAATACCTTGGCACAATTGCTCACCACAACTAGACGACGTGTCGCGCACAAAACTCAGGTCCGTGGCTCCAAGGTCAAGGTCACACTTAGAGGTCAAAGGTCAACACAAAGTACTTTCGTGTCCGGTTAATAACTCTGACATTCATGGACAGATTTTCAAATAACTTGGCACAATTGCTCACCAAAACTAGACGACGTGTCGTGCACAAAACTCAGGTCCGTGGCTCCAATGTCAAGGTCACATTTAGAGGTCAAAGGTCAAATTGTGTCCAGTCAGTAACTCTGGCATTCCTGGACGGATATTCAAATAACTTGGCACAAGTGCTCAGCACAACTAGACGACATGTCGCGCACAAAATCCAGGTTCGTCGCTCCAAGGTCAAGGTCACACTTAGAGGTCAAAGGTCAAATCATGTCTGGTCAATAACTGACATTTCTTGATGGATTTTGAATTATTTTGGCACAAGTGCTTACCACAACAACATGATGTATCGCGCACAAAATCCAGGTCCGTGGCTTCAAGGTCAAGGTCACACATAGGTCAAAGGTCAAATCGTGTCCAGTCAATAACTGGCATTCCTTGACCGATTTCAAATTACTTGGCACTAGTGCTCACCACAATAAGACGATGTGTCAAGCACAAATCCAGGTCTGTGGCCCCTAGGTCAAGGTCATACTTAAAAGTCAAAGGTCAAATTGTGTGCGACAATAACTCTGGCATTCCTGGATGGATTTTCAAATAACTTGTTTTAATTATTTATTTTTTCATTAATTTTTTTTTTTCATTTATTTCTTCTTAAATATTTTTTTGTTTTCAACAAAATTTTGTTTAAATTCTTTTTTTTTTTGGTATTTTTTTTTTTTTTTTTTGTTAAATTTTTCAATTTTTAGCTCGACTGATCAGAGATCAGCAGAGCTGCTGCCGTGGTGCGGCGTCCGTCGTCCGTCCGTCTGTCCGTCGGTCTGTCCGTAAACTTTTATTTGTAGCGACTACTCCTCTGAAACTACTGAATGGATATTCATGAAACTTTACAGAAATGTTGCCCATGAAGTCTAGTTGATCCTAGCAAAAATTCATGTTGATGTAAAATCCAAGATGGCGGCCAAAGCTAAAATAGATTTTTAAAATACAAGTTTGTAGCGACTACTTCTTGAAAACTATAAATGGTATTGATATGAGACTTTTTCTAAAATGATCAGCATGACATGATGTTAGTCCTTGTCAAAAATCGTTTCGATTCGACGTTAAACATGGCTGCCAGTGGCCATCTTTGTTTACATAGAGTTATATAGTAAAAACTTGTAGCGACTACTCTTCTGAAACTACTTGGCGGATTTTCATGAAACTTCACAGGAATGTTGCTCTTGAAGTCTTATTGATCCTAGCAAAATTTCTGGTCGGCCAGAAATTCAAGATGGCCACCACAGCTAAAAATAGATTTTTAAAAAATAAGTTTGTAGCGACTACTTCTTGAAAACTATAAGTGATATTGATATGGGACTTTTTCTAAAATGATCAGCATGACATGATGTTGATCCTTGTCAAACATTATTTTGATTCGACGTTAAACATGGCTGCCAGTGGCCATTTTTGTTTACATAGAGTTATATATTAAAAACTTGTAGCGACTACTCCTCTGAAACTACTCGACGGATGTTCATGAAACTTTACAGGAATGTTGCTCTTGATGTCTAGTTAATCCTAGAAAAATTTCAGGCTGGCCGGAAACTCAAGATGGCCACCACGGCTAAAAATAGATTAAAAATAAATTTGTAGCCACTACTTCTTGAAAACTGTAAGTGATGTTGATATGGGACGTTTTCTAAAATGATCAGCATGACATGATGTTGATCCTTGAAATTTATTTCGATGCAACTTTAAACATGGCACCTAGTGGCCATCTTTGTTTACATAGATTTATATAGTAACAACTTGTAGGGACTACTCCTCTGAAACTACTTGACGAATTTTTATGAAACTTCACAGGAATGTTGCTCTTGATGTCTAATTGATCCCAATATTTTTTTAGGTCGGCCGGAAATTCAAGATGGCCACCATGGCTAAAAAACTGTAAGTGATATTGATATGGGACTTTTTCTAAAATGATCAGCATGACATGATGTTGATCCTTGTCGAAAATTATTTTGATTCGACATTAAACATGGGCGCCAGTGGCCATCTTTGTTTACATAGAGTTTGTATAGTAAAAAAGTGTAGCGAATACTCCTCTGAAACTACTTGGCGGATTTTCATGAAACTTCAGGTGATCCTAGCAAAATGTCAGATCGGCCGGAAATTCAAGATGGCCATCACGGCTAAACATAGATTTTTAAAAACAAGTTTGTAGCGACTACTTCTTGAAACCTGTAAGTGATATTGATATGGGACTTTTTCTGAAATGATCAGCATAACAAGATGTTGGTCATTGTCTAAAATTATTTTGATTCGACATTAAACATGGCTGCCAGTGGCCATCTTTGTTTACCTAGAGTTATATAGTAAAAACTTCAACTTGTAGCGACTACTCCTCCGAAACTACTTGACAGATTTTTATGAAACTTCACAGGAATGCTGATCTAGCTATCAAAATCTATCAGTAGAACTTCAAGGTCATTGACCTCTTTTTTTCTTTTAAATTTTTAAATAATTTTTTTTTTTTAATTTTTAATTTTTTTTTCCAATTTTTAAATATTTATATATTTTTTATTCAATTTTTCAATTTTTTTTTTTTTTTTTTTTTTTTTTTTAAATTATGTTTAAATATATCTGTTGGTTTTATATTGCTCCAAGGTCAAGGTCACACTTAAAGGTCACTTCGGGGGCATTTGTCACTTTCTGTGACATTTCTTGTTTAAAAATCTTCTTCTCAGAAACAGCTTGGTAAATTTTGACTAAACTTCACATGGATGATCCTTAGGAGAATGTTTTTCAAATTTGTTAAAATTAGGTTAACACGACATCCAAGATGGCTGCCATAGAAAAATCTTTAAAATTAGTTTTTGTACACTGGGAGGCTAAGGCTGTGGGTTCAAATACCACTGAAGGTAAACTTTTTTTTTCTTAATTTTATTTATCGTTTCCTGTTTGGATGCCCTTTTTTTTTTTTTTTTTCCAACTTTGTATATAAAGATTTTGCATGTTTTACATAGACATATTAGATAGGGAAAACTTAAGAAATCTGATGATGAAATTACAAGAGCCAAAGGTTTAATGTAGGCTTAAGGTCCTCTACCAAGTTTGTTTAAATGATGACCCTTTGGTCACATTTTACCCTGCCCCAGGGGTCAAATGTTTTGTTCTGCACTTGTAAAAAGGTATTGAAAAAGGAATTTAATGATGAAACCCCTTGAAATAAGAGCCATTTTTGCTTGTAGAGCATCCACAGGCCTTCTTGTTCTATTTTTCTTTCTTTATTATTAATGATCCCTACCCCCTGGTCTATCAAGTTTGCTCACTTGAAGTCCCTGAAGTCGAAGATTATGGCTACAACCCCTGGGTTTAAAGTTTGTATGTAGATATATTGCATGTTTTTGCATAGACTTACATAAGGAAAGACTTGAAAACATCTTCAATCAGTATTTGTGAGAGGACATATTTTTCATCATTGCGGAGATCCTCAGGTGATCGATTCAGGGCCATCTTGTTTTAATGAGTGACCTTATAAACTTTTCTAGGCATTTATAGTGTGTAACGTTACATGTATATGCGTCTTTATTTAATGCCTTGAAGAAAAAATAATAAAATGATGTCCAACGTCATTGGCATGTGAAATGTGAAAAACCTCTCAAATTTCCTAACATCCAATAGAGATTTTTTTCATGGTGTTCTTGTTGTCTTCATTTGCAGTTAATTGATCTATATCGATCACCTCTAGATAAGTCTTCAAATTCAGCATATTGCATTTGGTTAGGTTTCAGTTAAGGCCCCTGAATGCTCGCTGCCTCAACAGGCACCTCGACCTCAACAGGCATCTCAACCTCACTCATCTCCATTTCCCATGGATCCCCATCCACATCAGTTTTTGTAATGCCAATTCTTTCCAGGAAATCAAGGTCAACTTGAATTTCCTCTGACTCATTGCTGATAATTTCATCCCAGATAATATTAAATGTTGCTTGACTCAAATTATCAGACATGTTGAAATATAGTAGCCTTTAGTAGCTTTATCAAATTGATGAATGGAGCAGCAGACTGGCCTAAATCAGGTGGAATTACCTGGAATTATTGGTGAAATAACTAAACAACACTATTTTTTGTAAAACATTTTTAATTATATTCCATTTTTCTTCTTTATTTTATATATATATTATATACATACTATAACAATGTAATACATATAATACTGTAGTTGTATGGCGAATTTAATTTTACTACGGTGCCTACATACATAGTAAAAATTGTAAACATTGCAACAGTCAAAGGTCAGAAACTAGGTCGAAAGTAGTCCATTCACATTGAGTCGTTCTCATTTAGTCCGGTTCTCATTGACTGAATATCAGCAGTAATTTTGACAGGATATCAACAACATGAACAGTTTATTATGCCAGAGATGACGAGTGTCTCGAGAAAAGGGGCATATGGGCATTTGCAACCAGTATGGGCCGAAACAGCCTGTGCATAACACACAGTCTAATCAGGGTCCACACTGTTTGCCATTTGGTAAAAATGCCTGTGAGCAATTGTGGACCCTGATCAGACTGCGCGGTTATTTTAATATACCCTGTTGTTTTTTTTAAATGTGGGGATAAAAATAATTGACCCCGTGTTACCCCTCCCCCCTCCCAACCCCCCCCCCCCCCCCCAGCCCCCCACCCCACCACCACCATCATGTTTCACTTGAGACATAATTACACAAAACAAAAAAAACCAATTCCTCCCCACCGCCCCGTTCAACCCACTCGAGTTCGAAATAATAAAAAGCGTTCAATATGTTGTTTAAAAAATGACCGTGTAATTGAATGTTAAACCTTTTGACCCCCTTAAAGGCCCCTGGGTGTGGAGCCATCATCATAATGTTTAATTTGAGACAAAATTTAAAAACAAAAAGCTGGCCCCACCCAACCTGGGCTCCCCGGGCAGACGTCCGAGTTAGAAATAATAAAATTGTTTGATATGTTGCAAAAATATGGAAAAATGACAGTAATTGAATATTTATTGAAAAATTTAACGAAACGGAACGGACCAAGATTAAAACTAGATTTATTTTACTGATCGACAAACTGTGTCAAGTAATAACAGTACTACCTGTATAAGACATCAGTGGAAATGTTTCTGCTTTCAAAGGTATATGTTCAGTATGTGTAAACATGACTAGATATGCTTACTTTCGTATTGATTCTCCAGAATATCAGAATATCTATTGATATGCATACATATGATTTAATGGGTATATGTAAGTGATATTACATCATTGCACGAAGGAAAAAAAACATCACCAATTCAAATGAGGTAATGTATATATGGTTCCTTTCCATTCCATTAAATACCAATACCCAGGGGGTTAATGGTATTTAACAGAACGCAACACAACAAGATTAAACCTGGGTTTATTTTACTGTTGACAAACTGTGTCAAGTAATAACAGTACTTCCTGTATAAGACATCGGTGGAAATGTTTCTGCTTTCAAGGGTATCTGTTCAGTATATGTGTAAACATGACTAGATATGCTTACTTTCACATTCATTCTCATTGATTCTCCAGAATGTCAGAATATCTATTGATATGCATACGCATGATTTAATGGGTATATAAAAGTGTTATTACATCATTGTTCGGTTCCGCAAAGTACCAATAGCCCATAGATAGATAGATAGATATTTTATTTATTTTAGTACAACCTGTTTTACATATACGATACAAACAATCATTCAATATTCAAACAGCCGGCCTACAGAGGCTTATAATGCGCTTTCAAGAAACACAAATGTTATACATAGGTGAGAAATACTTAGTCATTGCAAATTAAATTCCATAGTAACTAGTTCCATATTCTGTAGATTTTAAATGTAACATTTTCTTGCTACTACTTAGCCTACATATTTGGATTTAATTCGTGTGATAATTGTTCATATTACATATATAATGTGAGTACATATTTTAATAAACAGTTATGTATAGACAGTTTGAACAGCATTAGATTAGACTCCGGTATTTATGCAAATAAATAATCTTCTGTTTGTTACACTGATTCACGTTAGTCACTCAAAATGTTCGGCTTGTGATGAACTTTGCTATTTTTCTGTTTATATTGATGAACAAGACCAAAATCCGGTATCATATTCATATGATTGACACACGTAGTAGCAATTCACTGTAAAAAATGTGAAAGTGAATCCACCATATTGGAAATTTTAAACAATTAGCATGAGAAATATTAAAATGGTTTTGGTGGAACTGCAATATCTCAAATATGTGGAATTTGTGTATTGCAGAAATGGGAAATGAAACTTCATAGGAATGTTGCTCTTGATGTCTGGTTGATCCTAGCAAAATATCAGGTTTGCCGGAAATTCAAGAAAGCCGCCACGGCTAAAAATAGATTATTAAAAAACAAGTTTGTAGCGACTACTTCTTGAAAACTATAAGTAATACTGATATGGGACATTTTTTAGTATGATCAGCATGACATGATGTTGGTCCTTGTCGAAATTCTTTTGATTCAACATTAAACATGGCTGCTGGCAGCCATCTTTGTTTACATAGAGTTATTTAGTAAAACCTTGTAGCGACTACTCCTCTAAAACAACTCGACGGATTTTCATGAAACTTCACAGGAATGTTGCTCTTGCTGTCTAGTTGATCCTAGCAAATGTCAGGTCGGCCGGAAATTCAAGATGGCCGCCACGGCTAAAAATATATATTTTTTAAAAACAAGTTTGTAGTGATTACTTCTTGAAAAGTATAAGAGATATTGATATGGGACTTTTTCTAAAATGATCAGCATGATCAGCATCAGCATGACATGATGTTGGTTCTTGTCGAAAAGACGTTAAACATGGCTGCCAGCGACCATCTTTGTTTACATAGAGTTATATAGTAAAAACTTGTAGCGACTACTCCTCTGAAACAACTCGACGGATTGTCATGAAACTTCACATGAATGTTGCCCTTGATGTCTAGTTGGTCCTAGCAAAATTTCAGGGCTGCTGAAAATTCAAGATGTCCGCCACGGCTAAAAAAAGATTTTTAAAAACAACTTTGTAGTGACTACTTTTTGAAAACTTAAGTGATACTAATATGGGATTTTTTATAAAATGATCAGCATGGCATGATGTTGGTCATTGTCGAAAATCATTTTGATTCTGTATTAAACATGGCTGAGCGGCCATCTTTGTTTACATAGAGTGATGTGGTAAAAACTTGTAGCGACTACTCCTCTGAAACTACTTGACGGATTTTCACGAAACTTCACTGGATATTTCTTTTTATATCTAGTTGATCCTAGCCTAATTTCAGTTCAGCCGGAAATTCAAGATGGCCACCACTGCTAAAAATAGGTTTTTAAAAGGCAAGTTTTTAGCGACTACTTCTTGAAAACTATTAGTGATATTGATATGGGACTTCTTCTAAAATGATCAGCATGACAGGGTGTTGATCCTTGACAAAAATTATTTTGATTTGATATTAAACATGGCTGGCAGCGGCCATATTTGTTTACATAGAGTAATATAGTAAATACTTGAAGGATTTTCATGAAACTTCACAGAAATGTTGCTCTTGGTGTGTAGTTGATCCTAACTAAATTTCAGGTCGGCCCGAAATTCAAGATGGCCGCCATGGCTTAAAATAGATTTTTTAAAAACAAATTTGTAGCGACTACTTCTTGAAAACTATGAGTGATATTGATGTATATAGGACTTTTTCTAAAATGATCAGTTTGACATGATCTTGGTCCTTGTTGAAAATTATTTTGATTCAACATTAAACATGGTTGCCAGTGGCCATTTTTGTTTACATAGAGTTATATATGAAAACGTCTAACGACTACTCTGAAATTACTTGAGAGATTTTCATGAAACTTCACAGGAATGATGATCTAGCTTTCAGAACTTGCCAGTAGAGCTTCAAGGTCATTGACCTCTTGTTTGAGTGGTTATGTCGCTTTTTGCAACTTTGTGAATATTTACTTGCTGACCAAATTGACACTGGTTAGTGCCATCGAAATCTTGCGTTTTAAATTTTTTTTTGTTTACAAAGTTTGGTGCAAACCTCGCATATTTGATCTCGTTTTCTCGCTTTCTCGCTATATTCTACAATAAAAAAACACGAGGATTGCTAGCATGGCTTAAAATAGATTTTTTAAAAACAAATTTGTAGCGACTACTTCTTGAAAACTATAAGTGATATAATTGATGTATATAGGACTTTTTCTAAAATGATCAGTTTGACATGATGTTGGTCCTTGTTGAAAATTATTTTGATTCAACATTAAACATGGTTGCCAGTGGCCATTTTTGTTTACATAGAGTTATATATGAAAACGTCTAACGACTACTCTGAAATAACTTGAGAGATTTTCATGAAACTTCACAGGAATGATGATCTAGCTTTCAGAACTTGCCAGTAGAGCTTCAAGGTCATTGACCTCTTGTTTGAGTGGTTATGTCGCTTTTTGCAACTTTGTGAATATTTACTTGCTGACCAAATTGACACTGGTTAGTTACTAAAAAATCTTGCGTTTTAATTTTTTTTTTGTTTACAAAGTTTGGTGCAAACCTCGCATATTTGATCTCGTTTTCTCGCTTTCTCGCTATATTCTACAATAAAAAAACACGAGGATTGCTAGCATAACCTCACTATTTGACTAGTTTTCACGAGATTGCGAAATAAATCTTGCATTCTCGCCCTCTTCTACATTGACAAAAATCGCGAGAATTACGTGAAGTTTGGGTTAGCAGACCTCGCGTTTTTTTCTCCAATGTACCTGAGGCCGAAAATGGGAAGAATATATCTTATTCTCACGAACTCTTAAAAATAAAATCGCGAGGTTTGCACGAAGTTTGATTTGCCATCTTCACGTTTTTTCTTTGTCGAATAGTGCGATATAAAATCGCGATGTTTGCACGAAGTGTGATTTGCAATGCTTTCTTTTTCATTGTAGAATAATGCGAGAATGCGAGATTTATTTCATATTCTTGCAATCTCGCAAAATTTAAAATGCGAGATCACGATGGCCCTAACAGGATTCCGTACACAGGCACTATGACTGGTCACTCATATCTGGAGATGGCATGAGATTATTTAACACACAGTTATGAAACGTTACTAGTGGCGTTGGCCTTGAGAGGCCTTGTTAATGAAAGTCAAACATTCGCCAGAGAGGTTACACAATGACATTTCTAACTCGTACATGTGTGTGGTTTATAGCATCATTAAGTGCGAAGGTGGTAAAGGTCACTTCAAGCTTTGTATGATGAACCACTGATCGACTGCCACGATGTTGCAAACCTTTCTGAACGAATTTTATCACGTTTTAATCAGCACTTGTGAAATGCTAATGGGTCGTTAGACAAAGGTCGGTTTTATTAGGCACAACAGTGCTTCGTTAGAAAAATAATATTTGTCTCGAGAATATGTGTCTGTGTTCAAATGAAATTCGTGTCCAAACATGTTACTCTCCTATAAAGAGAAATAATGTGGGGACATGTCCCGAAGAATCCGAAAGATCGTCTCCCTTTTGGTGTGAGGACCAGTACTGGTCGTGTCACAATGTGTGATTCTCTGCTAATAAAAGGAAGCAATAATGTGGGGACATGTCCTGAAGAAACTGAAAGATCCTCTCTTTTGGTGTGGGGACCTGTCCCGAAGTGCATATCTCTGCTAATAAAAGAAAGCAATCATGTGGGGACATGTCCTGAGGAAACCGAGAGATCCTCTCTCTTTTGGTGTGGGGACCCGCAACCGTCCCCTATCCTACTCTCAGAAGTAATGTCATTGGGAGCAATAAAAACGATCCACATTGGTCAATGGGAGGTAACCATGATAATATATCAAAGAGAGAGTGGTGTGTAACAGGTTCGGAAAAGGATGTCCCCAGATAACCGGTTTGAGTGCATGGTCCTCACATGAACGGTCGAATTGTCTAGAGAGAGAGAGAGAGAGAGAGAGAGAGAGAGAGTGTTTCAACAGCTCTAAGATCCAGTCAGTTCGAAAACGTGAACGCTTTCGTATTACATCAACTGCTATAGCTCAATGACCTTGAGATATGTAATAACAACAACAACAAACACTACAATGGTATGCGTGTAGAGTGTCGAAATGAGTCGGAGAATCAGACACCAACGTAAACCTATATGTTTCTCGTATATATGTTTGAACTGCTTCAAAGAGGGATTTATTTTCCCTGTCAGCTATCTGTTCACGACCATAAAGGAGTGTGCTTACATTTAACGGGTGTAAATGGCGAGTAGACTGAAACAGATGAAGCCGATATGCTGAAAATGTGTTACATTGGACAAAATAGTGTTCAGCATCTTCTACTTCACAGCCGCACTCGTAAGTCGGTGAATCTCGTAAATGGTTAAGGTATAAATCGTTAATTAGTTTGCTACAAAAATTTTCGCATTCTGGCATGTAAAATGGCAAATAATCTTTGTCCACATAAGTACATGTAGAACTAAACAATACAGATGTTAATAGTCTTCTCTTAAAAATTGCGATACTTTCAGAGTTTCGTATTTCTATTGGCAAGTCATTCCATAGTTTAAGAGAGGAAGGAACAAACGTTTTATTGTATATTTTAGTTCTCCTAGCAATAGTGGCGTAGTTATCGTTGATTCTGAGATTGTATGCGCTGGCATCTCCAACTAGCTGTGGGAAAATGTTTTTAATGTAACTCGGAACGGTTCCATTTTTCTAACATTATAAATTGAATTTTTTTTTTGCATTTTTTGCATTTTCCTTCTATCAGAAAGTGAAATAGTATATATTGTTTGTGCAATATATTAAATAATTCGTAGTGTGCAATAACAAACAATTTGCTTTGAACAATTCCAATAAAACATTAAAATGATTGTATGCATGTTATGTCGAAGAGCTTCGAGTTTAAAAAAACACATACAAGATTGCCATGTGCCCCTTTACAATACAGAAAGTCATCCAATCCATTAGTATCTGGATACTACACATTCTTCTACTATCATTTTCTACTAAAGGTCATATGTTCTTAATTAAAATTAACACCTCGATTTATTAATCCTTTATCATTTTGACATCAAATTTGCTTGCACATACTAACAAGAAGCCGAAGAGGGCATGTTCGCACTAGTCGTTCAAGACTGTATATTTTTATTCCGTAATATTTTTTTAAATAATTTTAATTCATTGATAGACATCTTCCGACAAAGATGGCGGAAATCAAGTGAAAAACAAAGCGCCCATGCTCTAAAAAATGGGTTTTGGGGGAATGATGGGGTTTCAGATAGGGCTGGTTTTCAATTGTTTTCTGAAATTTATATTGACATTAACATTGTGAAAAAGTTTGATAAAGATCGGAAGAAAAAAAAGAAGGACCAAGAGTCTTAATTAAGCAAGACATATCACTTTTGATTTAATCGAGGCCACAAATCGGCTGTTTCTGCTCAGATGAGGCTGAATATTGAAGACATCACTTTTCATAGATATAAACATCCTGACAAGTGTTGGTAACGACCGGATGAATAAATAATATATTATATTATTCAAGGGCCATAACTATGCTGTTTAGTCCGACATAGCATTTTTTTTACATTTGTCCCCACTTTTTTCCATTACCAACTTGAAGGTTACTTCATAAAATAAAACAAAAATGGCGTGGGGTGGGTTGGGGTACGGTTGTTGGGTAGGGAAGGGGCGTGCTTTGGTGTGAGTCGGATATGGCTTTTAAAACTTACTTTTATTAACGATATTAACATTTTGAACACGTTTGGCGAAGATCAGATAACAAGAGGACCAGGATGGCCCCAGATCGCTCACCTGGTTTTCTGGCTCACCTGGCTTAAATAAATAAATGAAATGGGTTTTACGTCCCGTTAACACGTCTTATTATTAGTGATTAGATTTGTTACTGACCCCCTACAGAAATAAGTGGGGTCAGTAAGATTTAGAGGGGGCGAGACGGTAGCCGAGTCCCTCTATACATCTGACTGACCCCACATATTTCTGTAGGGGGTCAGTAGCAAACCCAATAACTGATTTATTGCACCTCGCTCAAAATCCTAGGAATTTCATTGGATTAGAGAGGTCACATGGTGACCCTCTATTATTCTATAGTGGGTCAATAGATTTCATAGAGGGTCACTAAAACAATATGGACTACAATATTCCGATTCAAGGTTTAAATCATTTACAAATAGTTCTTTAAGGCGTTAGTAACAAACATAATAAGTAAATTAATAATGTTTTTAAACTTTACCGGTCGTGACGTCCACGTCATGACGTCAAATTGCGCGAACGTCTCAATGACGTTGACGTTCCATTAATATGGGTTAAATATCGGTGTTTGCCTTAAAAAAGGTGCTCGATGCAATAAATCAGTTATTGGATTTGTTACTGACCCCCTACAGAAATCTGTGGGGTCAGTCAGATATATAGGGGGACTCGGCTATTGCCTCGCCCCCTATAAATCTTACTGACCCCACATATTTCTATAGGGGGTCAGTAACAAACCCAATAACTAATAATATTAGGGCATCAACGTTAGAGGGAGATGAAATGAAGTATGGAGTTGTTTTCCAACAGGAAGTGAACCAATGCAGATTAGAGGTCTGAAGCTCCAACGTGAAATGGCATATCCATTGAGCTACCGAGGCCGCTGAAACCCAACAAGACGTTTAGGAGGAGTAGCGCCGACAATACATTTAAAGTAAAAATGTCAAGGGTCCGTAACTCCGTCAAAAATCAACGAACCCTGAAAAAACCCGCAATATGTACAACTAGACATCATACCAATGCTTCCTGCTAAGTTTCGTCAAATCCAACACGGCGTTTAAAAACACACACAAAAAACAAGATAAACAAATAAAATAAATAATAATAAAATATATAATTATAAAATAAATAAATAATTAAAATAATAATAATAATAATAATAAACCTGTGTAAGTGGTTAAGATTGCTCAAGAATTGTGGCCGGTATCGTGATACTGCATTTTTTGCTTATTCAGAGGCCATAACTCCGGTGTTACTGGCCCGATCTGGCCCATTATCAAACTTGTCCGAGATCTTGTGGTCATATACGATCTATGCAAGTTTGGTTAAAATTGCTCAAGTAATGTGGCCTCTATCGTGTCCTTTTAATATCAGATGGAAACTTAAGGTGCTTTTTTGGTGACAAGGCCAATTTATACAATTTTCGATAATTCAAAGGCCATAACTGCGCTATTAGCCCTTGAATCGGACTGGTGCAAGAACTCGTCCAAACTACTGTTTTTTGTACTACCAAACTACTTTGTAATTTGGTTAAGATCTGACAGAAATGGAGAGGCTAGAGATTAACGGATGACGGACGGACGAACGACGGACAACGTATCATCCCATAAATTCACCTGGCTAAATATGAAGGCACTATCACAAGGCAAACGTTAACGGACGGACGTGTGATTTTCTTCTAATAATATAATAATATCTTTTTTTGATGTTCACACAAATTTTCATCGAAATTTACCGAATTATAAAAAAAAAAATCACAGTTTAAAAAAATAGGTGTGAAAACAAAACTTAACAAATATTAAAAGTACAAGTATTAATTCTTTCTTACAGA
Source organism: Cyrtodaria siliqua (assembly GCA_037043455.1). Classification (NCBI taxonomy): domain Eukaryota; kingdom Metazoa; phylum Mollusca; class Bivalvia; order Adapedonta; family Hiatellidae; genus Cyrtodaria; species Cyrtodaria siliqua. The sequence continues at coordinate 187,176 of JAWPHD010002434.1, read as the reverse complement.
TTTTGCAGGAAAACAAAGTGGATACTTTTTATTTTTGCTGAGTATATGTAGCGGGTTCAGATTTAGACAATGTTCCATTGCATGATACAATGTCATATGAATCATGATATGGTGTTAGCACCGTGGTTTTCATGTGCACCGTGGTTTTCATGTCAACAATTTACTATAGTGTTTGAATGAAATCGCGCGTAAAATGCTTAAATTAACCCTGGCATAACCTAGGATGGCACATATAACTGTGCGGAATTTATTTTCTTGCTCATTCACCATGTTTATGCCCATTAGAATAGAAAATATAATTATTTGTCAGTTGTTGATATATACGATAAAGGCAAAAACGTTGAAGATTTCGTAGCCAAAAACAACCTATGTATTTGTAATGATAACAAGTCACATACATATTTATATCCAGCATCAGGCAAATCCACCACGTTTGATGGATTTTTACTGGAGTGTTGGTGACGACCTACGCGGAAGTGTCTATTTTCCAATATTGGCTCGATTATCACTTCTCGAAAGAACACAGCGATGAAAACTCCGCCAGGCTGATTGGGATACGGCAATCCCTTTTGCGAATAACAGTTAAAGCCTTCGAGGGTGTTGAATAAACAACTGCCCTTTTCACTACCATATTTCATGATATACAAATTATTCCAAAATCCTCGGCAAATCCAAAACGTACACCCAAAATCCATATAAACCATGGTACGACGAAGACTGCAAAAAGCAGACATAATAACTTAGATAAATATCTGAGTTTTTCGTGCGAAAACCTGTCGTACAATGAGTAAATCCTGGAGATACTATGAATCCAGGCTGAACTCTCACTCATCTCTTACGAGGACATCGGTCATGGTCCGGAAAATAAGCGGTAAAGGTAATTCTATTTGGGTAAACCATCTTAATACTAATAATGTGAGATATCGCAAACACTTCGGCAGACACTTTTTCAAAACATTCTTCTGAAAATTGTCAACCATATTTCCTTCAAACTAAGAAACAGAAGGAAAAGAAGAAACTCAACTTCAAGTAGAAAAATGTAGAGAAATACAATCAACTGTTTACGGTCTCTGAACTTCGAGTGGCTCTAAAAAGGCTCATGATGCATCAGCTGGTGCTGATCATATCCATTATCAATTATTAAAACATTTACCCGAAACATGCCTTTTTACCCTTCTTGATATATTTAATAACGTGTGGGTGACTGGAAATTTCCCCGACTCTTGTCGGGAAGCAATCGTTATCCCAGTCCCAAAAACCTGGAAATGATCATACGGACACAATAAATTATCGTCCTATTGCTTTAACGAGTTGTATTTGTAAAACCATGGAAGAATGATTTATGAGAGACTCGTTTGGTTTTTGGAGTCCAACAGACTGATTACATAGTATCAAAGTGTATTACGGCGCCAACGAGGCACAACAGAAATCTCATTCGATTTGAATCATTTATGACACGTAGTCGCTGTATATTTTTCTACTGCGAGGCGTTTGGCATATGAAGGATCTTTTTGATTTTGGTCGACTACCAATTTGTTTAGAGAATTTCTTGGATGATAGATAGTTTCGTGTCCTTTGAGTACATTCATAAACAGGAGATGGGTGTGCCACCTGGCAGTATTCTCTCTGTCACCTTTTTTAATATAAAAATTAACACTGTTAAGTGCATTAATCCTGGTGTAGATTGGGATTGTTCTCTATATGTTGATGACTTTGTCGATATGTTATCGCTAAAAAAAACACAACACTATTGAGAGACAATTGCAACAATGTCTCAACAAACGTCGGACTTGGTCTGATAAAAATGGTTTTAAAATGTTTAAATCTAAAACGAATTGTATGCATATTTGTCAACTATGTAAACATCGTAAAGACCCTCATCTACAATACTTGTAGTGGATGCGACACAATTTCTTGGTCTTATTTATGACCGTCAATTAACTTTCCTACCACACTTTAAATACTTGAAGGCAAAATGTCTTAAAGCTCTTAATTTACTTAAAGTTATTGCTAACACTAATTGTGGAGCTGATCGAAAAATGCTCTTTGTCGATCTCTTATCAGATCAAATCTGGACTACGACTCAATAGTACATGGATCTAATTGCAGATTCTCGATAATGTACATAATCAGAGAGAACTACTACTCGCCTTGGGTGGCTTTTCTACATCAACAACCGAGAGTCTATACGCTGAAGCTGACGAACCATCTCAGACAAATTAGTCCTTCAGTATGCCATTAAATTACAATCTGACCCATCAAACCCAACTTTTGCTAGAGCTTTTAATCCTAATTATGACCATCTTTTTGATCGAAAACTGAAGGCCATTCCACAATTTGGTCTATGTATTAAAACGAAGTTAAGAGCTGTCGAAATTGAAGTAATTCTATTGCCAAGTACAAGTACAACAAATTCCACCGTGGACTTCGGAAACATCAACAATTATTTTTGATCTTTGTAATAATAACAAGTCCGAAATAGATTCTACTATTTGTCAAAGTAAATTTAATGAAGTTAAAATTGAAATACAGTAATTGTCAACACATATATACCATAGTTAATACTTATACCGTATGATACCTTATTTGAAAATAGTTTTAACACTATAATTTAACATTTTTCGTCAGTGTTGCGCACAATATGATCAATTTATGTCGACGTAGCGTAAAACACTATTCATTCAATTGTGAGTCCGACCACTGGACCATCCATGAACAACCTAAAGACGAGTCACGGATATGGTATGATTTTTACTGTCAGAAATTGAGTGTTAAAGCTACGCGTAAAAGAAGATATATATATATATATATATATATATATATATAAGCTAAAAGATAATATTTTAAAATAATAAAATATTTACATAATGTATTATTTTTAATAAATACTTACAGGCCATGACGAAATATCCTTAAAAATAGACGTCTGGTTGGCAACGATGTCAGCAGGCGCAGTTGAACTGTCTTTCGAGTTGAGCTCACACCAACTTGAATCTGTATAAAAGTTGAAGGAGCGGCATTGCGTTTGATAAAAACACTCCTTGGCGCAATAAGCAATGGTATCTGTCTTTAAACCTTCAATCAAATGTCCGTCAAGTCGTACCCCGATATGATTTCGATTAAACTTAATTGGTGAACATGTTTGTGCGGACACGTGTATACACATAAGGCTTAATGTTAAAGCTAGCACATGCATGGTTTGAACATTTATTTAGCCTCACAAGTGTCATATAAATGAAAATATACCAACATCAACATAAACGTCAACGTATGTTTCGTAATAATTCTGAGAAAAAAAAAAATCCAAATGTCTCATCTATGATTTATGTTCTACGATAATATTATTTAAATATAAAACCCTATTTGTCAAAACATCAACCATTGCTAACAGTGAACATTGCAACAAACCTAGTGGAATAAGAGCGCCGCCTAGCGAGACATATAACATATACTGAACAAAAAAGTTTAGTACGACTTTTTTAGGGACATGGATAAAACATAAGAACATTGATATAATTGTTTGAAGATATTAGAAATGCTAGATAATGATGGGATTTTCAAAATAAATAAATAAATAAAAAATAAATAAATATAAAGATATATCTATTATTATTTTCTAATTATAAGCAAAGTATCAGAATTACCTCCCATATATTAAAGGAAACTAATTGCCTTATACAAACGTATTTTTTTAAGCAAATGAAATGTTTGACATTGACAAGAACTGTCTATTCTGTCACAGTAATTTAGTTGAATGAATGAATGAATTAATTAATTAATGAATGAATGGATGAATATGACTGCTTGACTGAATGCCTCAATTACTAAATGAATGAATGGCTGAATGAATGAACGAATATATGAATGAATGGATAAATGAACGAATATGAATGAATGAATCAATTCGAATGCATGAATAAAGAAGTTTTAATGAATGAATGAAACAATGAATGAATGAATAATTATAAATGTATGAATGAATAATTATGAATGAAGGTAAAGCTATAAATAAATCATTGAATAAATGAATGAATGAATGAAGGAATGAATGGAGGAAGGAAGGAAGGATTGAAGGAAGTAGTAAATAGATAATAAGTATAAACGAATGAATGAATAATTAGTAATAAATGAATAATTACAAATGAATGAATGAATGAATGAAGGAATGAATAGATAACTCGTTATAAATGAATGAATGAATGAATAAATCAATCAATCAATCAATCAATAACTTTAAGTGAGTGAGTGAGTGAGAGAGAGAGAGAGAGTGAGTGAGTGAGTGAGTGAGTGAGTGAGAGAGAGAGAGAGTGAGTGATTGAGTGAGTGGAGTTGAGTGGAGTGGAGTGGAGTGGAGTGGAGTAGAGTGGAGTGGAGTGGAGTGGAGTGGAGTGGAGTGGAGTGGAGTGATCCTTTTTTAAGTACAAATATCTCAACTTCCTTGCGCAAAATATGGACCTAGTTAAATATCACGTCCTGTCTTTGGTACATTTGAGTATTCTGAAAGGTGTTTTACGTCATCTTTTAGGCTATATATGGCGGTCGATTTTTAGTTCTGGAGTTTAGATCATATATCTAATGTATTCATACAAACGAGGTGTTTATTTATTCTGTTTATCACGTTTTTCTATTAAATCATGCCGAACGTCTTATGTGCCATTTTAGTAAAGATTATTAATTATGTTCTGTCATAATGATGAGTGAAAACGATAATTGCCAATTTACTGGCAATAGTTAGATCATTAAATATACATTATTAGTTCTTTATCAAAATTCACACCGTGGAACATTTTGTTGATTTTATTTTGAAATATAAGCGTAAAATTAAAATAAAACGGTATCGGGATGAATATTTCATTACTAGTTGTGATACATTTGTCTCACCGATTGTGTTTTCTATATTCATAGAAGATTTATAACTATTCTTATTAAACAGAATCGATAGTGGTTTATCTCCTAATGATATCACTTAAATTCTGTTGCTTTTTGCGGAAGATATGGTGGTACTGGGATCAAGCCCAGTGACCTTCAGCAAAGTCTTAATAGACACTATGAGGTGTAACACGCCCATTGATTTCTGAATGTATGTATGTATTAAAAAAGAATAACTTACATTCTCATCACAAATGGCACATATGCTGCCAACAAATACACAGAAATCATATATCTTCTAAGAAAGAACTTGTCTCATATAAATGAATGCTCCCTTTAAAAACATAAACACGGAGATGCCAAGCTAGTATATTCATACACTCATTTCCATACAACCAAAACAAATTCAAAGCTCACAATTTAAAAATGACTATGCTTGAAACATGTAACACATAGATCAACAATGGGATACAAACAAAAAATAGCACTTTAAATTAGTGAAAATGCATTTTTTACAAAAAAGAATGAAAAGCATTTAATGACGGCCATTATGCGACTACCCACCTATGACTACCCCAGGCCGTCACTTCCTGTGATGCAATGAGTGGGCTACACATATGACTACCACAGGCCGTCACATCCTGCGATGCAATGAGTGTGCTAAACCTATGACTACCCCAGGCGTCACTACCTGTGATGCAATGAGTGTGATACACCTATGACTATCCCAGACCGTCACTTCCTGTAATGCAGTGGTATGCTACACCTATGACTACACCTGGCCGTCACTTCCTGTGATGCAATGAGTGTGCTACACCTATGACTACCCCAGGCCGTCACTACCTGTGATGCAATGAGTGTGCTACACCTATGAATACCCCAGGCAGTCACTATCTGTGTTGCAATGAGTGTGCTACATCTATGACTACCCAGGCCGTCACTACCTGTGATGCAATGAATGTGCTACACCTATGACTACCACAGGCCATCACTACCTGTGATGCAATGAGTGTGCTACATCTATGACTACCCCAGGCCGTCACTACATGTGATGCAATGAGTGTGCTACACCTATGACTACCACAGGCCGTCACTACCTGTGATGCAATGAGTGTGCTACACCAATGACTACCCTAGGCCGTCACTACCTGTGTCGCAATGAGTGTGCTACATCTATGACTACCCCAGGCCGTCACTACATGTGATGCAATGCGTGTGCTACACCTATGACTACCCGAGGCTGTCACTTCCTGCGATGAAATGAGTGTGCTACACCTATGACTACCCCAGACCGTCACTTCCTGTGATACAATGAGTGTGCTACACCTATGACTACCCCAGACCGTCACTTCCTGTGATGCAATGAGTGTGCTACACCTATGACTACCCCAGGCCGTCACTTCCTGCGATGCAATGAGTGTGCTACACCTATGACTACCCCAGGCCGTCACTATCTGTGTAGCAATGAGTGTGCTACATCTATGACTACCCCAGGCCGTCACTACCTGTGATGCAATGAATGTGCTACACCTATGACTACCGCAGGCCATCACTACCTGTGATGCAATGAGTGTGTTACATCTATGACTACCCCAGGCCGTCACTACATGTGATGCAATGAGTGTGCTACACCTATGACTACCACAGACCGTCACTACATGTGATGCAATGAGTGTGCTACACCTATGACTACCCCAGGACGTCACTACCTGTGTCGCAATGAGTGTGCTACATCTATGACTACCCCAGGCCGTCACTACAAGTGATGCAATGAGTGTGCTACACCTATGATTACCACAGGCCGTCACTACCTGTGATGCAATGAGTGTGCTACACCTATGACTTCCACAGGCCGTCACTTCCTGTAATGCAATGAGTGTGTTACACCTATGACCACCCCAGGCCGTCACTTCCTGTGATGCAATGGGTATGCTACAACTATGACTACCCCAGGCCGTCACTTCCTGTGATGCAATGGGTATGCTACACCTATGACTACCCAAGGCCGTCTCTACCTGTGATGCAATGGGTATGCTACACCTATGACTACCACAGGCCGTCACTTTCTGTCATGCAATGAGTGTGCTACACCTATGACTACCCCAGGACGTCACTTCATGTGATGCAATGGGTGTTCTACACCCTATGACTATCCCAGACCGTCACAAACTGTGTTGCGATGAGTGTTCTACACCTATGACTACCACAGGCCGTCACTTCCTGTGATGCAATGGGTATGCTACACCTATGACTACCCCAGGCCGTCACTTCCTGTGATGCAATGGGTATGCTACACCTATGACTACCCCAGGCCTTCTCTACCTGTGATGCAATGGGTATGCTACACCTATGACTACCCCAGGCCGTCACTTCATGTGATGCAATGGGTGTTCTACACCCTATGACTATCCCAGACCGTCACAAACTGTGTTGCGATGAGTGTTCTACACCTATGACTACCACAGGCCGTCACTTCCTGTGATGCAATGGGTATGCTACACCTATGACTACCACAGGCCGTCACTTCCTGTCATGCAATGAGTGTGCTACACCTATGACTACCCCAGGACGTCACTTCATGTGATGCAATGGGTGTTCTACACCGTATGACTATCCCAGACCGTCACAAACTGTGTTGCGATGAGTGTTCTACACCTATGACTACCACAGGCCGTCACTTCCTGTGATGCAATGGGTATGCTACACCTATGACTACCACAGGCCGTCACTTCCTGTGATGCAATGGGTATGCTACACCTATGACTACCCCAGGCCGTCACTTCATGTGATGCAATGGGTGTTCTACACCTATGACTACCCATGGCTGTCACTTCCTGCGATGAAATGAGTGTGCTACACCTATGACTACCCCAGACCGTCACTTCCTGTGATGCAATGAGTGTGCTACCCCTATGACTACCCCAGGCCGTCACTTCCTGCAGAGCAATGAGTGTGCTACACCTATGACTACCCGAGGCCGTCACTTCCTGTGATGCAATGAGTGTGCTACACCTATGACTACCCCAGGCCGTCACTACCTGTGATGCAATGAGTGTGTTACATTAATTTTATGACTACCCCAGGCCGTCACTTCCTGTGATGCAATGAGTGTGCTACACCTATGACTACCCCAGGCCGTCACTACCTGTGATGCAATGAGTGTGTTACATCTATGACTACCCCAGACCGTCACTTCCTGTGTTGCAATGAGTGTGTTACATCTATGACTTCACCAGACCGTCACTTCCTGTGATGCAATGAGTGTGTTACATCTATGAATACCCCAGACCATCACTTTCTGTGATGCAATGAGTGTGCTACACCTATGACTACACCAGGCCGTCACTTCCTGTGATGCAATGAGAGTGTAACATCTATAACTACCCCAGGCCGTCACTTCCTGTGATGCAATGAGTGTGTTACATCTATGACTACCCCAGACCGTCACTTCCTGTGTTGCAATGAGTGTGTTACATCTATGACTTTCCCAGATCGTCACTTCCTGTGATGCAATGAGTGTGTTGCATCTATGAATACCCCAGACCGTCACTTCCTGTGATGCAATGAATGTGCTACACCTATGACTACCCCAGGCCGTAACTACCTGTGATGCAATGAGTGTGCTACACCTATGACTACCCCAGGCCGTCACTTCCTGTGTTGCAATGAGTGTGCTACACATATGACTACCCCAGACCGTCACTACCGGCGATGCAATGAGTGTGCTACACCTATGACTACCCCAGGCCGTCACTTCCTGCGATGCAATGAGTGTGCTACACCTATGACTACCCCAGGCCGTCACTACCTGCGATGCAATGAGTGTGCTACACCTATGACTACCCCAGGCCGTCACTTCCTGCAATGCAATGAGTGTGCTACAACTATGACTATCCCAGTCCGTCACTTCCTGTGTTGCAATGAGTGTGCTACACCTATGACTACCCCAGACCGTCACTTCCTGTGATGCAATGGATGTGCTACAATTGTGACTTCCCCAGGCCGTCACTTCCTGTGATGCAATGGGTATGCTACACCTATGACTACCACAGGCCGTCACTTCCTGTGATGCCTTGAGTGGGCTATACATATGACAACCCCAGGCCGTCAATTCCTGGGACGCAATGGGTGTGCTACACCTATGACTATCCCAGGCCGTCACGATCTGTAACGCAATGAGTGTGCTACATCTATCACTACCCCCAGACCGTCACTTTCTGTGATGCAATGAGTGTGCTACACCTATCACTACCCCAGACCGTCACTTCCTGTAATGCAATGAGTGTGCTACACCTATCACTACCCCAGACCGTCACTTCCTGTGATGCAATAGGTGTGCTACACATATAACTACCCCAGACCGTCACTTCCTGTGATGAAATGGGTATTCTACACCTATGACTACCACAGGCCGTCACTTCCTGTGATGCATTGAGTGTGCTACACCTATGACTACCCAAGCCGCCACTGCCTGTGATGCAATGGGTGTGCTACACCTATGACCACCCAAGACCGTCACTTCCTTTGATGCAATGAGTGTGCTACACCTATCACTTCCGCAGACCGTCACTTATTGTGATGCAATAGGTGTGCTACACATATGACTACCCCAGGCCATCACTTCCTGTGATGCTATTGGTGTGCCATACCTATGACTACCCCAGACCGTCACTTCCTGTGAGGCATTGAGTGTGCTACAGCTATCATTACTCCAGACCGTCACTTCCTGTGATGCAATAGGTGTATTACAACTATGACTGCCCCAGAGCGTCACTTCCTGTGCTGCAATGAGTGTGCTACACCTATCCCTGCCGCACACCGTCACTTCCTGTGATGCAATAAGTGTGCTACAGCTATCACTACCCCAGACCGTCACTTCCTGTGATTCAATAGATATGCTTCAATTATGACTACCCCAGGCCGTCACTACCTGTGTTGTAATGAGTTTGCTACACCTATGACTACCCCAGGCCGTCACTTCCTGTGATGCAATGAGTGTGCTACACCTATGACTACCCCAGGCCGTCACTACCTGCGATGCAATGAGTGTGCTACACCTATGACTACCCCAGGCCGTCACTTCCTGTGTTGCAATGAGTGTGCTAAGCATATGACTACCCCAGACCGTCACTTCCTGTGATGCAATGGATGTGCTACACCTGTGACTTCCCCAGGCCGTCAATTCCTGTGATGCAATGTGTATGCTACACCTATGACTACCACATGCCGTCACTTCCTGTGATGCCTTGAGTGGGCTATTCCTATGACTACCCCAGGCCGTCAATTCCTGTGATGCAATAAGTGTGCTACACCTATGACTACCCCAGACCGTCACTTCCTGTGATGCAATGAGTGTGCTACACCTCTGACTACCCCAGACCGTCACTTCCTGTGATGCAATGAGTGTGCTACACCTATGACTACCCCAGGCCGACACTACCTGTGATGCAATGAGTGTGCTACACCTATGACTACCCCAGGACTTTACTTCATGCGATGCAATGAGTGTTCTACACCTATGACTACCCCAGGCCGTCACTTCCTGTGATGGAAGGAGTGTGCTACATTTATAACTACCCCAGGCCGTCACTACCTGTGTTGCAATGAGTGTGCTACACATATGACTACCCCAGGCCGTCACTTCCTGTGATGCAATGAGTGTGCTACACCTATTACTACCCCAGGCCGTCAATACTTGTTTTGCAATGAGTGTGCTACACCTATGACTACCCCAGGCCGTCACTTCCTGTGATGCAATGAGTCTGCTACACCTATGACTACCCCAGGCGGCCGTCACTTCCTGTGATGCCATAAGTGTGCTACACCTATGACTACCCCAGGCCGTCACTTCCTGTGATGCAATGAGTGTGCTACACCTATGACAACCCCAGGCCGTCACTACCTGTGATGCAATGAGTGTGCTACACCTATGACTACCCCAGGCGGCCGTCACTTCCTGTGATGCAATGAGTGTGATACACCTATCACTGCCGCACACAGTCACTTCCTGTGATGCAATAAGTGTGCTACAGCTATCACTACCCTAGACCGTCACTTCCTGTGATTCAATAGGTATGCTTCAATTATGACTACCCCAGGCCGTCACTACCTGTGTTGTAATGAGTTTGCTACACCTATGACTACCCCAGGCCGTCACTTCCTGTGATGCAATGAGTGTGCAAAACCTATGACTACCCCATGCCGTCACTACCTGCAATGCAATGAGTGTGCTACACCTATGACTACCCCAGGCCGTCACTTCCTGTGTTGCAATGAGTGTGCTAAGCATATGACTACCCCAGACCGTCACTTCCTGTGATGCAATGGATGTGCTACACCTGTGACTTCCCCAGGCCGTCAATTCCTGTGATGCAATGTGTATGCTACACCTATGACTACACATGCCGTCACTTCCTGTGATGCCTTGAGTGGGCTATTCCTATGACTACCCCAGGCCGTCAATTCCTGTGATGCAATGAGTGTGCTACACCTATGACTACCCCAGGCCGTCACTTCCTGTGATGCAATGAGTGTGCTACACCTATGACTACCCCAGACCGTCACTTCCTGTGATGCAATGAGTGTGCTAAACCTATGACTAGCCCAGACCGTCACTTCCTGTGATGCAATGAGTGTGCTACACCTATCACTACCCCAGACCGTCACTTCCTGTGATGCAATGAGTGTGCTACACCTATGACTATCCCAGGCCGACACTACCTGTGATGCAATGAGTGTGCTACACCTATGACTACCCCAGGACTTTACTTCATGCGATGCAATGAGTGTGCTACACCTATGACTACCCCAGGCCGTCACTTCCTGTGATGGAAGGAGTGTGCTACATTTATAACTACCCCAGGCCGTCACTACCTGTGTTGCAATGAGTGTGCTACACATATGACTACCCCAGGCCGTCACTTCCTGTGATGCAATGAGTGTGCTACACCTATGACTACCCCAGGCCGTCAATACTTGTTTTGCAATGAGTGTGCTACACCTATGACTACCCCAGGCCGTCAATACCTGTGATGCAATGAGTGTGCTACACCTATGACTACCCCAGGCGGCCGTCACTTCCTGTGATGCCATTAGTGTGCTACACCTATGACTACCCCAGGCCGTCACTTCCTGTGATGCAATGAGTGTGCTACACCTATGACAACCCCAGGCCGTCACTACCTGTGATGCAATGAGTGTGCTACACCTATGACTACCCCAGGCGGCCGTCACTTCCTGTGCTGCAATGAGTGTGCTACACCTATCACTGCCGCACACCGTCACTTCCTGTGATGCAATAAGTATGCTACAGCTATCACTACCCCAGACCGTCACTTCCTGTGATTCAATAGGTATGCTTCAATTATGACTACCCCAGGCCGTCACTACCTGTGTTGTAATGAGTTTGCTACACCTATGACTACCCCAGGCCGTCACTTCCTGTGATGCAATGAGTGTGCTACACCTATGACTACCCCAGGCCGTCACTACCTGCGATGCAATGAGTGTGCTACACCTATGACTACCCCAGGCCGTCACTTCCTGTGTTGCAATGAGTGTGCTAAGCATATGACTACCCCAGACCGTCACTTCCTGTGATGCAATGGATGTGCTACACCTGTGACTTCCCCAGGCCGTCAATTCCTGTGATGCAATGTGTATGCTACACCTATGACTACCACATGCCGTCACTTCCTGTGATGCCTTGAGTGGGCTATTCCTATGACTACCCCAGGCCGTCAATTCCTGTGATGCAATGAGTGTGCTACACCTATGACTACCCCAGGCCGTCACTTCCTGTGATGCAATGAGTGTGCTACACCTATGACTACCCCAGACCGTCACTTCCTGTGATGCAATGAGTGTGCTAAACCTATGACTACCCCAGACCGTCACTTCCTGTGATGCAATGAGTGTGCTACACCTATGACTACCCCAGACCGTCACTTCCTGTGATGCAATGAGTGTGCTACACCTATGACTACCCCAGGCCGACACTACCTGTGATGCAATGAGTGTGCTACACCTATGACTACCCCAGGACTTTACTTCATGCGATGCAATGAGTGTGCTACACCTATGACTACCCCAGGCCGTCACTTCCTGTGATGGAAGGAGTGTGCTACATTTATAACTACCCCAGGCCGTCACTACCTGTGTTGCAATGAGTGTGCTACACATATGACTACCCCAGGCCGTCACTTCCTGTGATGCAATGAGTGTGCTACACCTATGACTACCACAGGCCGTCAATACCTGTGATGCAATGAGTGTGCTACACCTATGACTACCCCAGGCGGCCGTCACTTCCTGTGATGCCATTAGTGTGCTACACCTATGACTACCCCAGGCCGTCACTTCCTGTGATGCAATGAGTGTGCTACACCTATGACAACCCCAGGCCGTCACTACTTGTGATGCAATGAGTGTGCGACACCTATGACTACCATAGGCCGTCGCTACCTGTGATGCAATGAGTGTGCTACACCTATGACTACCCCAGGCCGTCTCTACCTGTGATGCAATGAGTGTGCTACACGTATGACTACCCCAGGCCGTCACTTCCTGTGATGCAATGGGTATGCTACACCTATGACTACCACAGGCCGTCACTTCCTGTGATGCAATGGGTATGCTACACATATAACTACCCCAGGCCGTCACTTTCTGTGATGCAATGGTTATGCTACACCTATGACTACCCCAGGCCGTCTCTACCTGTGATGCAATGGGTATGCTATACCTATGACTACCACAGGCCGTTACTTCCTGTGATGCAATGAGTGTGCTACACCTATGACTACCCCAGGCCGTCACTTCCTGTGATGCAATGAGTGTGCTACACCTATGACTACCCCAGACCGTCACTACCTGTGTTGTAATGAGTTTGCTACACCTATGACTACCCCAGGCCGTCACTTCCTGTGATGCAATGAGTGTGCTACACCTATGACTACCCCAGGCCGTCACTACCTGCGATGCAATGAGTGTGCTACACCTATGACTACCCCAGGCCGTCACTTCCTGTGTTGCAATGAGTGTGCTAAGCATATGACTACCCCAGACCGTCACTTCCTGTGATGCAATGGATGTGCTACACCTGTGACTTCCCCAGGCCGTCAATTCCTGTGATGCAATGTGTATGCTACACCTATGACTACCACATGCCGTCACTTCCTGTGATGCCTTGAGTGGGCTATTCCTATGACTACCCCAGGCCGTCAATTCCTGTGATGCAATGAGTGTGCTACACCTATGACTACCCCAGGCCGTCACTTCCTGTGATGCAATGAGTGTGCTACACCTATGACTACCCCAGACCGTCACTTCCTGTGATGCAATGAGTGTGCTAAACCTATGACTACCCCAGACCGTCACTTCCTGTGATGCAATGAGTGTGCTACACCTATGACTACCCCAGACCGTCACTTCCTGTGATGCAATGAGTGTGCTACACCTATGACTACCCCAGGCCGACACTACCTGTGATGCAATGAGTGTGCTACACCTATGACTACCCCAGGACTTTACTTCATGCGATGCAATGAGTGTGCTACACCTATGACTACCCCAGGCCGTCACTTCCTGTGATGGAAGGAGTGTGCTACATTTATAACTACCCCAGGCCGTCACTACCTGTGTTGCAATGAGTGTGCTACACATATGACTACCCCAGGCCGTCACTTCCTGTGATGCAATGAGTGTGCTACACCTATGACTACCCCAGGCCGTCAATACTTGTTTTGCAATGAGTGTGCTACACCTATGACTACCACAGGCCGTCAATACCTGTGATGCAATGAGTGTGCTACACCTATGACTACCCCAGGCGGCCGTCACTTCCTGTGATGCCATTAGTGTGCTACACCTATGACTACCCCAGGCCGTCACTTCCTGTGATGCAATGAGTGTGCTACACCTATGACAACCCCAGGCCGTCACTACTTGTGATGCAATGAGTGTGCGACACCTATGACTACCATAGGCCGTCGCTACCTGTGATGCAATGAGTGTGCTACACCTATGACTACCCCAGGCCGTCTCTACCTGTGATGCAATGAGTGTGCTACACGTATGACTACCCCAGGCCGTCACTTCCTGTGATGCAATGGGTATGCTACACCTATGACTACCACAGGCCGTCACTTCCTGTGATGCAATGGGTATGCTACACATATAACTACCCCAGGCCGTCACTTTCTGTGATGCAATGGTTATGCTACACCTATGACTACCCCAGGCCGTCTCTACCTGTGATGCAATGGGTATGCTATAACTATGACTACCACAGGCCGTTACTTCCTGTGATGCAATGAGTGTGCTACACCTATGACTACCCCAGGCCGTCACTTCCTGTGATGCAATGAGTGTGCTACACCTATGACTACCCCAGACCGTCACTTCCTGTGATGCAATGAGTGTGCTAAACATATGACTACCCCAGACCGTCACTTCCTGTGATGCAATGAGTGTGCTACACCTATGACTACCCCAGACCGTCACTTCCTGTGATGCAATGAGTGTGCTACACCTATGACTACCCCAGGCCGACACTACCTGTGATGCAATGAGTGTGCTACACCTATGACTACCCCAGGACTTTACTTCATGCGATGCAATGAGTGTGCTACACCTATGACTACCCCAGGCCGTCACTTCCTGTGATGCAATGAGTGTGCTACACCTATGACAACCCCAGGCCGTCACTACCTGTGATGCAATGAGTGTGCTACACCTATGACTACCATAGGCCGTCGCTACCTGTGATGCAATGAGTGTGCTACACCTATGACTACCCCAGGCCGTCTCTACCTGTGATGCAATGAGTGTGCTACACGTATGACTACCCCAGGCCGTCACTTCCTGTGATGCAATGGGTATGCTTCACCTATGACTACCACAGGCCGTCACTTCCTGTGATGCAATGGGTATGCTACACATATGACTACCCCAGGCCGTCACTTTCTGTGATGCAATGGTTATGCTACACCTATGACTACCCCAGGCCGTCTCTACCTGTGATGCAATGGGTATGCTATACCTATGACTACCACAGGCCGTTACTTCCTGTGATGCAATGAGTGTGCTACACCTATGACTACCCCAGGCCGTCACTTCCTGTAATGCAATGGGTGTTCTACACCTATGACTACCCCAGGCCGTCACTTCCTGCGATGCAATGAGTGTGCTACACCTATGACTACTCCAGACCGTCACTTCCTGGGATGCAATGAGTGTACTACACATATGACTACCCCAGGCCGTCACTTCCTAAGATGCAATGAGTGTGCTACACCTATGACTACCCCAGGCCGTCACGTCCTGTGCAATGAGTGTGCTACAACTATGACTACCCCAGGCCGTCACTTCCTGTGATGCAATGAGTGTGCTACACCTATGACTACCCCAGGCCGTCACTACCTGTGATGCAATGGGTGTTCTACACCTATGACTACCCCAGGCCGTCACTTCCTGCGATGCAATGAGTGTGCTACACCTATGACTACTCCAGACCGTCACTTCCTGGGATGCAATGAGTGTACTACACATATGACTACCCCAGGCCGTCACTTCCTAAGATGCAATGAGTGTGCTACACCTATGACTACCCCAGGCCGTCACGTCCTGTGCAATGAGTGTGCTACAACTATGCCTAACCCAGGCCGTCACTTCCTGTGATGCAATGTGTGTGCTACACCTATGACTATCCCAGACCGTCACTTCCTGTGATGCCTTGAGTGGGCTATTCCTATGACTACCCCAGGACTTTACTTCATGCGATGCAATGAGTGTGCTACACCTATGACTATCCCAGGCCGTCACTACCTGTGATGCAATGAGTGTGTTACATCTATGACTACCCCAAGCCGTCACTTCCTGTGATGCAATAAGTGTGCTACACCTATGACTATCCCAGGCCGTCACTACCTGTGATGCAATGAGTGTGTTACATCTATGACTACCCCAGGCCGTCACTTCCTGTGATGGCTTGAGTGTGCTACACCTATGACTATCCCAGACCGTCACTTCCTGTGATGCCTTGAGTGGGCTATTCATATGACTACCCCAATATATATGTAAAATGGGGGTCCTGTGGTATTTTTGAGTTGCCGAAAATACCACAGGAATTTTTTAATTTTTTTAAACACACCTATCTACAAATCAGCATGAAATGCTGATTTTGCTTGTTATTTGTTGATTTTGCCCAAATATTTCATGAAATGGTGATTTTACTTGATTTATTAAAACTTTTTTTAAATAGGGGTAGTGAAGATTGCAAGTTTAAATTTTTCTATAAGTTATCAAAATTACAACATATTTTTTTTTTTATATGGTTAAACATCAATACGTCTAAATTTTAAGCACTCAGCATTATAATCTTTAAATTTCCAATAACGTGTCATTATTCTGACTGAAACTCCACCACAATCAGCACAAATTTTATTTTTTGCTTTTGTGCCTTTTTTACATATTGAGCACGGTAATACATGACTTGTTTTTAATCTATACTTATGCAAACTGCAATAATTAGAATCTTTTGTAGTCTTATTTTTACACGGATTGTGTAATCCAATTTTAAGAAATGTGCAAACATTAATTTCCATTGTTTCTTTTTGATATATTTTTTTATATTAAATAAAAAAAAAATATAAGTATATCAAAAAGAAATAATGAAGATTGAAGAGATTATAGAAAATTTAATACGCCTGTTTGATACAGGTGTAATAGATAAGCAAACACTATCTAACGGTATAAATGCATTGAAAGAAGTTCCAAAGGAAACTCCAAAAGAGGTTAAATCTCAAACATTAGAAAATTTACTCAAAAGACGACGTGCTAAAAAACAACGTAAACGAGAAAAGCAGAAATATGATAAATTACAAGAAAATGTTATAAATGAACAAAAGCAGAATTATGCTAAATTACAGGACAATGTTATGAATGAACTGAAAGAGTTTAATGATAGAAAATCTAAAGAAGAATTAAAACTGGTTGACAAGCCAATGTGTGGCTATTTCAAAGCATACGAAATATCTGCCAAAAAATATAAAGATCCTCGGAAACTACTCCATGATAAAAAATCTATCATTACGAAACAAATAACCAAAGAGCTGACAAAAATGAATGGAATAAAATTTCAGTTAGGTCTCACTGTAGAATTATTTAAAGATGATGGTGCTACAAAAAAATACACCACAGCAGTATTACATAGTGAACAAAATATAATTTTATCTTCTGAAAAAATAGATGAGTTGTATGATAAATCATCTGATGACATACAAGAAAATTTGGAAAGATTTACAAACACAGCATCAGGATTAGAAGTTGATTACTGTATTTACACTTTATTTAAATTTTGCAAAGTATGAGCCACTAAAAGGTTCTTCATATATTCCTTTACATAAAGTAGT
Organism: Cyrtodaria siliqua; assembly: GCA_037043455.1. NCBI lineage: Eukaryota > Metazoa > Mollusca > Bivalvia > Adapedonta > Hiatellidae > Cyrtodaria > Cyrtodaria siliqua. Next base: position 168,895 of record JAWPHD010002434.1, on the reverse strand, counting down.
ATCTGATAAGAAAGCAATTATAAATGTTATCAATAAAGATGATAGATGCTTGGAAGTGTCATTGGTTTCTGCTTTGTGGCCTTATAAAAATAATCCAATCAAGATGTCTAGTTACAACAAACACATTGGTAAGTTAAACATGAAAGATATTGATTGTCCGACTCCGATTTCACAAATTTCAAAAGTAGAAAAACAAAACAATCTTGCCATTAATGCTTACGGGTATACAGTATCAGAAAAAATTAAAAAGGCATTTGTTTTTCCATATAAAATATCAGAGCAGCCGAAGGACATAAAAATAATTAATTTGATGTTAATCTCTGAAGATACTGAAGTTGAACCAGAAAACGAAGATGATCCAAACAACGAAGAAGGGATTATAGATGATAATTACAACCCTGATGATAAACACGAACAAGTTAAAAAAGAAACAAAATATCATTGGTGCTGGATTAAAGACCTAAACAAATTACTTTATGATCAAAACAAACATCGTTGTAAAACTTACTTTTGTGATCGTTGTCTTCATGGATGCTCCGATGAAGAACTACTTGAAAAACACAAAATAGACTGTGAAGGTATTAACAAAAACTCTTGCCGGATCGAGATGCCAAAAAAAGGTACAATCACCAAATTTAAAAATCATCAAAAACAAATGCATGTACCTTATGTAATATATGCTGACTTTGAAAGCATACTTAAACCCCAATCTTTAAATTTTGGAAAAAAATCAGAAATCACAAATGTGCACAAAGCTTGTGGATTTGGGTATCAAGTTGTTAGATATGATGGTAAAGCAGAAAAACCTGTTATTTATAGAGGTGAGGATACTGTTGAAAAGTTTTTAAATTATTTGGAATGTGAAAAGAGCAACATCAATAACATATTTGCTCATCCTGAACTTTTAATCATGACACAGCAGAATGAAATAGATCATGAAAAAGCAACACACTGCTGGATATGTAAAAATATAATTGACAACGATAAAAACTGTAAATTAAGAGATCATTGCCATTTTACAGGAGAATATAGAGGTGCAGCACATAAAAACTGCAACCTAAAATTAAAAATAAGACCAAACAAAACAACAATTCCTGTTATGTTTCATAACCTTAAAGGATATGATAGTCATCTTATAATGCAAAATAAAGCTAAAATAACAGGTAATATTACTTGCATCCCAAATAATGCTGAAAAGTATATTTCATTTAGTGTTGGTCAATTTAGATTTTTAGACAGTTTCCAATTTATGGCTTCGATTCGTCTCTGGAAAAATTGGTCAAAGCAACAGACAAATCTGATTTCAAAATTACCAAAAATCAGTTTAGGGAACAAACAGATTTACTTTTACGAAAAGGTGTTTATCCATACGAATATATGGATAACATGGAAAGATTTAAAGAAACAGAATTACCACCCATAGAAAAATGTTACAGTAGTTTATCAGATGAACCCATAAGTACTGAAGATTATGAATATGCTCAAAAAGTATGGCAAGAATTCAACTGTAAAACCCTTGGTGATTATCATGATTTATATTTGAAAACGGATGTAACTTTGCTAGCAGATGTGTTTCAAACTTTTAGAAAAACATGTATGAATGCATACAAACTTGATCCTTTACATTATTATACAGCGCCGGGATTATCTTGGGATGCACTACTTAAATACTCAGAAATAGAATTAGAACTTTTATCAGACATTGATATGCATTTGTTTTTAGAAAAGGGAATGCGAGGTGGAATTAGCATGGTGTCAAAAAGATATGCCAAAGCGAATAATCCACTTGTTGCTAATTACAAACCTGAAGATCAAAATAATTTCTTAATGTATTTTGATGCAAATAATTTATATGGTTGGGCAATGAGTCAAGCACTTCCGCATTCTGGATTTGTTTGGAAAAATAGAAACAAGCGTGGTTATTTCTCTAAACCGGGTACTGATAAAGGACAAATACTTGAAGTCGATTTAGAATATTCGAAAGAAATTCATGAATTGCATAATGGATATCCACTTGCGCCAGAGAAGCTAGTAGTAAAAAAAGAATGGCTGTCTGGTTATCAAACAGATTTGCGGGAAAATAATACTATGACAGAACAACTAGTTCCTAATCTTATGGACAAGAAAAAGTATGTAATACATTACAAAAATTTGGAACTGTACTTATCTTTAGGTATGAAACTAATAAAAATACACAGAGTATTAGAATTTAATGAAAAAACATGGATGAAATCATACATAAATCTAAACACAGAGTTAAGAAAAAAAGCTAAATCAAACTTTGAAAAAGACTTTTACAAACTTATGAATAACTCTGTATTCGGAAAAACAATGGAAAATCTCCGCAAGCGGACTGATATAAAACTAGTCAGAACTGATGGTTCTGAAAATGAAAAAATAAGAAAAATAATAGCTAAACCAAACTTTAACCGCCGTATAAAATTTTCAGATGAATTATCAGCAGTGCATACAAACAAAACAAAATTAACATTAAACAAACCAATTTATGTTGGGATGTCAGTATTGGATTTATCAAAGCATATGATGTATGATTGGTATTATAATACTTTGAAAAAAAAGGTACACAAATAACTGTACTTTATTATACACAGATACTGACAGCTTGCGTGTGGATATAAAAACGGAAGATGCATATAAAGATATGTCTGATATGAAAAATGAGTATGATCTAAGTGATTATCCTCAAACCAACCCAATGCATGATGATACAAACAAAAAAGTATTGGGTAAAATGAAAGACGAATGTGCTGGTGTTGCTATAGCTGAGTATGTTGGATTAAGACCCAAGCTATAATCTATTTTGAGAGCGGATGAACAACTTATTAAAAAAGCAAAGGGTGTAAAAACTTATGTAGTCAAAAAACAAATAAATTTTGAAAACTACAAGGATGCACTATTTAACAAGAAAAAATATAACCATGAAATGAATATGATGCGATCAATAAAACATCAAATATATGGCATAACAGTAAACAAAGTTACACTATCACCATTTTACTCAAAAAGATACATCCGAGAAGATGGAATTACAACTGATGCACATGGCTTCTATAAAAACTTATGAGTTTGGGTAACAGCAGGAACAATAAGTAATTCTTCTTTGACAAATCCTCTCTGTGGCGCTGGTGCTTTCAAATAATAAACTCTTATACCTTGCGTCACCATATAACTTTTAATCTTGTGAATATCTACACTCCACATTGGATCAGTTGCTCTGCGTCTTCCACCTTCTTGTTCCCCGGGTTGATATAAATATCTTACACTTGCATTTATACAGATAGGATCATCTTTTAATATTTTTGTTTCAACAGGAGGAGGCTTTTTTGTCTCCGCATTTATGGCTTTAACAACTTCTGGTAATCTCTTTACCCATTCTCTATTACGTTTTTGTGAATCTATTTCCTTAGCATACTGATAGCCAAACAATCTTTCAGCTAATGTTCTGTTAAATCTTTCAACTAAAGCTTGGTCTCTGTGTATTTCTGTTCTGCCCCGTCTGATATTTACTTTGTGTTTTGACATCAACTGTGATACTGCACCCATAAATTCTCTGCCTGGATCCACTTGTAATAATTTTGGATATTTTAGATGCCGACTATATATATTTTCAAATGCTTTGGCAACTTCTTTACTATCCTTGGAAGTCAGTGGCTCCGCTTCTTTATATCTACTTGCAATATCAACAACAGTCAACGCATATTTATATGTCTTGCGTCCACGACCAATCCCAAAAGTATCATGCGGTAAAAATAACAAATCAGCTTGATGCACTCCATTCTTAGCAGAAACATCAAACCTGGGTCTAACTATTTTCTTTGGTGCGGGTAAATAAATCTGCCACACAGCTTGTTTCTTTAAAAATTCTAATGCCTTTTTTTCACTGACACCAGCCTCTTTTGCTAATTTTTTAACTGCTGTGTAACCTCTCCAAAATCCTTTTGGGCTGTAATAAATCTTTTCCATTTTTTTCTACTAAAGAATAAACTTTATATAACTATAAAGAAAAAATGGACATCACAACTGCACAATTTGATGAACTGCTCGAAGAGCAATATCAAAATAGCACAAAGAAATGGACAGACTTGGAACTAAATAAAATATACAAAATTACAGATACGAAAATAGTAGATACTGAATATGGTCCATCCATGGTATTGACATTATTAGACAATGGTGAAGTATGGGCGCCTGATCATCTCAAAAATAAATTAGAGAAGAGTGCTAAACCACCGTATTATATTCGACCACTTGGATTGAAACCATGTAAAAACAACAAAAAATATAGGTATCATGCATATGACTTAGTCTTTTCAAAGTAAACTTAGTCATTTCAAATCCAAAAAAGTCAAAAGTAATTATAGTTTTAAACTTTTTTTTTTTTTATGAAATCAATTTGTACGCCACAAATCCAGTTGCAGCCATGCCCACCACAATAAACGTAATTTCTCTATTCTGTTGATCCGGAGATGGTGTATAAAAATCGCTCAACTTGGGCTCCGGTTCCAAAAGTAAATGTTTGCCAGTTGTATAATAATACAGTTTCATAGCTTGGTCCACATCATCAAAAGTCTGCTCTGCATGATGTTCTTTTTGTAGTTGTTTATTAATAAAATCTAATCTCTCTGTTCTTTTTTTATTCCACTCCACTTGTGCTGCGTTTAATTGTTCTACGGCTTTGTCATGTCTTTGTCTTTCCTCATCTGAATGACTTCCCATTTTTGAAAAGAAATAATTTGAACCACTAAACGCTAATGCATTTGTTAATGCGCCACCTATCATCATTGCTACTGCACTTGCCATTTTTTTATATATATATTTTTTAAAATTATTTCATAATATCCGCAGGAATAATACCTTGCTTAATCAACATATCCTTTGTAGCCATTGCTAACATTATATCCACAGACAGCATCCCAACATTTTCTATATTAAAATCCACTTTAGGTGCTGGTCTTTTTAGTAGTTTTTTGCCAATCTCAGAGTATCCAACAGTTAGAAGTGTTTCCACTCCTGCATGATACATCATATTTACAATTTGTTTTCCGTCAATACTTGCTGCCATTTTTTTTATATGATTATTTTTTTAAAATAAATTATTAAAAATCAAACGTGTCTTTTGGTGCAACATGAACAGGTTGCACAGCTACAGGTTGTGTAATAGATTTCTTGTTATAAATATACAAACCCAACCCAGCAATACCTAATAAAACCAGACACGGTGGAATATAATTTTTGTATACGTTTATTTTGATTTTTTCTGGTTCTTCTTCACCTATTGTTATTTTTATTATTTGATTTGCAGTATCTTGCTTTGCAGCATTTTGATTTGTAACATCTTGAAGCAAACGCTTTGCCTTTCTTGCCGCTGCTCCTTTTTTTCCAGCTTCTATTCTTTTTGGATTTTTTACTTTTTGTTGTTCAACAGGTTGTGTAACAACAGGTATAACTTCACTCTCTTGGTTCTCCATTTATATTATCTATAATTTTATTTTTATTAAAATCAATATGTCTAACAGTTGTCAGTATTGCTGTTAATGGTGCTAAGCACATTCCATACCTATAATACAACTCACAACAAGCACTTGTCAAAGCATGATTAATAAATGGGTCTTCCTCCAAATCTTCTATCAGCTTTGGTGGATTTGTCACATTGAAATATTTTGATACTCCCATCACATACAAGTTAATAAAAGAATTACCTAAATTCTTGGTCATGCTTGCCCCAAGTCTTGCTTCATATCTGCAGTAAAGTTTGTTAATTTCATCTGGTGGCATGCCATCTATGTTTGTGAGTTGTATGTCTTTACCAAAAAATTGACGACTACCACCGCCAGCCACTATGGCTGATAATCTTTCTTTTTTTGTTTCTTGTTGCTTTGATTCATCTGGTTCCGTCTGTTCCGATATCTTTTGTAATAGTTCTTCCGCATTCATTTTTATATTATTAATCTTATTTTTTATCTTGAAATAAATATAAAATACAAAACAACTAGCTGCGATATTCATGCAACTAGTAATTGTTAGTATTGTTAATAGCATTGTTATTAACATTGTTATTTTTTCTATTAACATTATTAATTTGCTGCAAGCATTGCTATTAACATTGCTACTTTGCTATGAGCAATGCTATTAGCAATACTATATTTTCTGATATTTTCATTATATTTTCATGTCAGTATTGCTATTAACATTGCTACTTTGCTGTTAGTATTACTATTAGCAACAAAGCAATGCTGTTAGAAAAAAAGAATTGCTGGTAGAAATTATTCAACCCAATAACCAGTTGGTTGGTCAGTCCTCAAAATTAACTTCGAATATTTAGTCTTAGCTAAAGCTTTTCTTATTCTGGTTCTCTCCTCAAACGTCGGAATAACATCATTTTCTCTCAAACAATTTTCATAATTATCTCTGTCCTTAGTGTAAAATTTACACAACCATTTTGCTTGCTCTCTCAAATCTTTCAATACAGAATTATATCTCTGTGAAATAACCCACACTGATTGTTTAGCGTGACGACCGGAGAATGCCAACTCTGACAACATATCTTTTTTCTTTGTTAATTCTTTTGTGGCTGAGCAATCGTCAATAATGTATAATGTGGGCTGGCCAGCATATTGTTTGAAAAAGAAACGCAACAGTTCTTGTAACATTTCTTTACCGTTGCTGACAGGATTAACAATTATTATTTTTTTATCTTTTGGGCTTTTTACATCTCCTATCCAGGATCTATTTTTATAAGCCTCGTTCCACTCTATGGTTGGACATAATATAATTATATGTTTAAAAACTCCAACATACTCTTGTTCAAGTATGTCAAGAACAAACTCTGTTTTACCACAGCCTGTCTGACCACAAATAATGGCACTGTGTGAATATGTAGGATATTTTTGTTGTAAACTATTATCGTACTTCTTTGAATCTTCCATCTTCGAAATTGATTTGCGCATCTTGTATTATATATATGTAAATATTTAAAGTTTGATCCGCATCTGCTTTTTTATTTATTAGTATCGTTATACCTTCACTGCCGTTTTCTATTCTTCTTCCACTGCCGTGTAATAAATTGTCCTCACATGTTCTAAGGTCAAGCCACAAAGCATATGATTTTGTCAAATAAGTCTCAAGAGAAACACTGGTAAAGTTTAAGTCCCTCGCTACTATTTCTGTCTCTTTGTTTCTTTTTGATGTCAAGGCAAAATATTTGTTAATTTCATCCCAATGTTGATATGCCCTCATGCCCTGATTATGCAACTGATTTGATACTCCCTCTATTGTCATTTCAACCTTTTCAATCTTTGGGTTGTAATAGGTTTCTGCGCTTGTTCTTTCTGGGTCTTCAAACAGCATTAAAATACCTTTCATGCTCCGTGCTGGTACATTAATGTTGATGTTCCAAAGAGTATCAGATTTGTTTGCTATTATTTTTCTATGTCGCAAGATACGATCATACATAAATGACATCTTACCATTGATTTGCTGTCTTATTTGTCTGGATAATTCAACATCACTAACCGTATCAAATTCCAAGCAGATATTTTTATTACATAATATGCATCAGCATCACTGCTTTTGATAACTTTGTTATAATCGTTAAACGTTAATTCATATTCTAACCTATCACCAAGCCCCGCTTGATAAAATGGCATATGACTTTCTAACATTTCAAAGTCCAGTGGAATACAAAATCTATTTCCAAAAGCTGCTGCTATAGCTTCATCTCCGGTGTCTGAGGAAGCATCTCCCGCGCTAACTCTATGTTTTAACATGTTTGGTTTACCAATACCTTGGTAAGCTATGTTTTGTCGTTCGGTAGGGCTTTTCCATAAATCTACATAACAATGATATATATCACTGTCATCTATTGACATGACTTCGTTGCCACTTATTCTTATTGTCATTTTTTTCACAATTGTTCTACCCAGATTTTGAAATAGAGTAGCGTTGGCGTCTGTTCTGCTTTTAAGTTCTATTTCAAAGGCAAGACGAGCAGTACTTGGAACTATCACATCACTAGTACTTAGATTTGGAAATCTCACAAGCAGTTGCTGGTTTTGGTCTATTGTTGAGGGATTATTAGTTATTACTACACTTGTGCGGATGCCTTTGGCACCATGAGGTTCTCTTAGTTTTCTATGAGGGTTGAGTTTGTTTCCGTAAGCCGCCATTGTTTTTATTTTTTATATATATTTTTTAAAATTAAATAAAATTAACAATGGCTGAGGGTGGATTTGAACATCCTGCGTTTGATATGACTGAAGAAGACTTGGATAAAGCACTTGAAGACGATTTTATACAACCTAACCCAGAATTCCAGAGACAAATTGTAAATGAAAATAAGCTTATTGATCAGCTTGAAGGAGAAGATAAAACAGAAGAACAGCTTACACAAAAAAGTGGTTAGTAGATCAATGTTTTACTGAAGTTAATGCTGAAATCAGCGGAATTGATTATAAAAATGATTTTAGAGTGGCTGAGGACGAAATCGGTAAAACAATGTTATATACAGTTGGGATGGATGATGTTCCACTTACCTATTATAAGGGAAATAATCCAAACGAACCAATCAAGTTTTATAAGCTGGACACTTTAGTTAAAAAACATGGTGTTGACTTCGTAAAAAATAATTTAAACATTTATGATTATTTAGTTCCACGTGAAAGAAAGGCTCAGGGTAGGGCAGAATTAGCATCCTTGGCAAAAACAAGAGATACCATCACAAAAGAAGGAGAAAATATACCAATGCAAACTTTTTCAACAACTGAAGATGTACAAAATACAGTAGATGCTGTAAATACAATTGAGAGTGATTTGAGTAATACAATAGATGAAACTCATCCTAAAACTGCTGTTCAACAAGAAAGTCTAACACTGTGAGAGATACGAGGTTTAGGTAAGGTATTGCAAAGCTTTCGTGGAGAACTTCCTAATAATCTCTCAAAGCTCACTGAGCTTGATAAAGATATAACAAAAGAAAAACAAAAATTAGAACAGGTTAGCACCCCCGGGCAGGAGGATGAGTTTCAACAAGAGCGCATACGTGACAGAATAAAAAAATTAGAAGATGAAAGAAGTACACGACTTGAAGCGGCAAGTAAAAACAAAGAAGCATTACGCAGTCAAATAAACAGGATAAAAGAAACTATAAATAAGGTGTTAAAAGAAGACACAACATTGGGTGAGAGGATCAAAACCTTGTTTAGGGAGCAAGGTATTACTATTGTTAGTATTTTGACTGCCTTTGGTATGATTATTGGGGTATTAGTTGATGCCATTATTCCTACAACAGGAGGAGGGACTGCACCTGTTCCAACTCCAAAGCCTGATCCATCAAGTGTAAAAGATTGGATAAAAAAACAACTACTTAATCTTGGTAAACTTCTTGCCAACCTAGCTGGTAAAGCTGCTGCAGCACTTCCAGGAGTTATTGGTGCAATAGTATCATGGCTTTTATCTGCAACAGGTAATGTTATTAATTGGCTTGGTAACAATCTATGGGCTCTGCTTGTGTTTGTTTCCGGGTTTATATATGTGGCAGCCAAAGAGTGGTTTAGTAAATCTCATAAATAAGTAATGCAGCAAGACCTATTACTATAGTACCAACAATTATAGTTGTTTTGTTATCTTCGTGTTCAATCGCTATTTTTTGTATTTCTGGTGGGTTATGTTCCACAGTTTTATGTATTGATGATTTATCGAAGTCCGGCAAAAATTTCTTTGTTGTGGTGCCTTGAAAAGGTTGAATATATTTTGGTGGCACTGGTTTTACATTTACATCATTATTTAATCCTAATGCTTGTGCATCGGTTGCTATTACAATTTCATTATTGTAGTCTTGTATTATTCCGATTCTTAATTCCATGTCGCTCGGAGACATGTACAATCCACTTCCATAGACAAAATTTACTTAACTTCTTGCATATTTTAGAGTGTTTTCATATCTTGAAATTTGACTGGGCAAGTCGATGGGACTATTTATTGCGTTTATCTACATTTGCTAAAAATTGTTTCTGTGCGTCAAATGCTGTTCCAGTTCCAAGTATATCAGTTCTTGTTTGTGATTGTGAACCAAGAATTGCCCAGCAGTATGTTCTTATGCTGTCATTGATTCTTTCTACTCCAGCTCTTGTAAATCCAGATGAATCATCTAGTACAAAAGTAGACCAACTATTGTCAGCCTCAGATCCTTGTGCAATGTAATCAATGTGATATGTTTTATCACTCTCATAGACTGTAAAACTCATCGTTTTGTTGTCGTATACAGTATTTACCAAAGGATGATAACCACTATTTGTCCAGTAATTATAAATTGTTCCTAGACCATCATTATAGCTTTGTTTCTGTCTCCAGTCTGAATATAAATCAACGTAAAACTCCTTGCATATTCTCTCGTATGCGTTTCGGTTATATGTGTTATTAAACACATTCCAATTTGAGTCTTGCGGCATTGCTACACTCATCTCAAATAATATTCTTCTGACTTGGTAGTAGACATGAAATCGAAATATCGAACCAACCAGAGTATCAGCTTTTAGATGGTTGTTGAAATCAATACCGCATCCAGTTGTCGCACACCAAATAGCAAAGTTTAACTGGTTTTGCCAAAATAACATCCAATCTGTTCCCCAGCGTTGGACTATAACATCTGATTTGACGTATGGGAGTTTGTATTTTTCAAAGACATTGGGGAATGATGCTTTAAAGCCTTTACCGTCTGATGTAATGACTATGTTTTGATTTATTATATCTATCACTTTCTTGCTAAAAGTATTTGAATATTGAGCATCCGGGTTATATTTGAATTCTTTAGAAATCATTTTTATTTGTGTTTTTATATATATATATTAAAAAAAAATGTTTCATACAATTTCAAACATAGACAACTCTATTAATTTACAACAGTATATCGATAACAGAGATGGAACAAAGCGCATTGGATTAAGGAGTTTTACATACACTGTCGGTTGATATAATATTAATCATGAAGTCATAAGAAAAAAAAATGCACCAGACCATACATATCGTATACCAGATGGACTCTATAACTTTCAACAGTTGGCAGATATATTTGAAGGATTGAATATTACCCTAACCGTTGGTGAGCAGAATGGTATAGCCTCTTTAATTATATCAACAAGGACACGATTATCAAGCGGTCTTTCAAAAATGCTGGGATTCAGGGACAGAGAATGGGTGGAAGGTACTTATATTGGAAAACAATCAATTGATTTAGCTCCTTATAAACAGCTATATGTTCATCTGGAACAAGTTAATACGAGTAGTAATTATTTCAATGGTAAGCCAAGCACTATCATAGGTGTTGCACCTGTAGTAAATAAGCAGTTTGGAGATATAGTATATACAAGTTTTTATCCTGAATATCACTGTCTTATGAATGGTGCAATTACTGAATTGAAAATAGAAGTTAGAGATGAGTATGGCAACAAGATATTTAATCACGGTTTGCCTGTGAGTTGTGTTTTAGAAATTATTTAAAAAATATATTTTTATAAAAAAACAACAACAATGAGTATATTTGGCCACCAAGCCCTAAAAAACAGAAGACTTAGAGGCTTTGATAAATAATGTTCAAGATTTATATAGACGAATTGTGCCTTTTGTTAACCAGTTTAATAATTTGAAAAATAGAGTTGATAATCTTAAATATGGGATTATAACAATATTTGCAGAGGCTAAGGGTCCACTTGTGTCAAACAGAATACTCTCATTTGGTAACGGCGGGGCAGAAAAAAATGTGGGGCATGTAATGACACGCCGTGGACGGATTATGGGAATAGGTTTAGCATGTGAACGATTAGTCGGTGACGTATCTGTTATAGTTTCTGTCAATGGTGTTGAACAACCAAATTATGGCATAACGCTTCACATCATTCCACGCAATCATGATAACTTTGATGAACCTTTAGAGATTGGTGCTGGTTCTGTTGTTAACTTTGTATGCAAGATTGCCAACACTACCGCTGTAAATACGGTGGCATTATTATTAATTGAATTAATTTAATTTAATTCTACGAGCTGGCTTGATTTTTGTATCAACAAAAATATATTATATACAAAATTGTATAACAGTATGCTAATTAGTGTACTGGGTATTGAGAGCTTGCCCTTAAAAGATGTGTTTAATAATTTAATATTAAAAATTTAGTCTTTGGACTATTTTGTTTATATAAAAAATATAATGTTATAATTATATGATGGAAAAAAATGGAAGAGGAAGAGGAAAATGAAAATGAAGAGGTAGAGGAATATGGAATTGAAGATGATGATGAAGAGGAAGAGGAAATTATATGGGTAGACTGGAAAAGATGGCCATTTTTTGAAAATGCTAACACGTGGTTACCAATATTTATAATTATAATTTTTTTTTTTTTTTGCCTACAAACATATATATATATATAAAAATAACAAAGAGTACAGTCACTGCTGGGCAGGGATTGATGGCATCCATGTTTTTTTCTCATGTTTATAAAACATTTTTTTTTATCCACCAGGCTTAACAGGAATCATAATAGCCGGCTGATTAATATTCCCACGGGGAGTCTTAAAAGTAACAAAGATTGAAAACTTAACCAAATCACGTCGCTTAAAATCCTGTCCGGTTGCTAACGCTACCGCTGTGAATACGGTGGCATCATTATTAATTGAATTAATTTAATTTTTTTATCAATAAATAAAAAAATGAAGCAACCAACAGCACCAAGTTTATATCCTGAGTTTCCAGTGGAAGACGGACAAAATTATAGATTACAAAAGATTTCAGAGATTGAACGAAAGTTAATTACAGAGCGGGACACACGCAAATCTCTTTATAAAAAATATAAACGTGGTATTAATATTACAGATGGAATTGACACTACCTTGATATCTGCAGGTGTTATTATGGCTGGGATTGGATTTGTTGTTCCAGTTTTGTTACCTTTAGAAATAGCAGCAATAGTATGTGGAGCTACAGGTGTTTGTATTAATTTTATCAGACGCAAGCTTAATGTAAAAGCTCAAAAACATCATGAAATAAAAACTTTGGCAGAGGCTAAGTTAAATAGTATAAAGCAGTTAATATCAAAAGCGTTGAGTGATTCACAAATATCTGATCAAGAGTTTAAGATGATTTTAGATGAGTTAGATAAATATTATAGTTTAAAAGAAGACACTAAACAAAAAAAGGCTAAAATAAGTGAAGCTCAAAAAAAAGAACTAGTAGAGCAGGGAAGAAAGGAAGCAATGGCAACATTACAAAAAAGTCTAAAAAGTGTGTAATAAATTGTTTTAGTAATGTGTATGAGTACGATCCACCACCTTTGTATTCAAGGTCAGAAAATTGTTAATTTATATGTAATTTTAATAACAAATCAACAAATTTGTTTTGTATTAAATAAACATTTTATAATTTTGATAACTTATAAAAAAATTTAAACTTGCAATCTTCACTACCCCTATTTTAAAAAAGTTTTAATAAATCAAGTAAAATCAGCATTTCATAATTTTGATAACTTATAAAAAAAATTTAAACTTGCAATCTTCACTACCCCTATTTTAAAAAAGTTTTAATAAATCAAGTAAAATCAGCATTTCATGAAATATTTGGGCAAAATCAACAAATAACAAGCAAAATCAGCATTTCGTGCTGATTTGAAGATAGGTGTGTTTAAAAAAATTAAAAAAATTCCTGTGGTATTTTCGGCAACTCAAAAATACCACAGGACCCCAATTTTACATATATATCCCCAGGCCGTCAATTCCTGTGATTCAATGAGTGTGCTACACCTATGACTACCCCAGGCCGTCACTTCCTGTGATACAATGAGTGTGCTCCACCTATGACTACCCCAGACCGTCACTTCCTGTGATGCAATAAGTGTGCGACACCTATGACTACCCCAGACCGTCTCTTCCTGTGATGCAATGAGTGTGCTACACCTATGACTACCCCAGGCCGACACTACCTGTGATGCAATGAGTGTGCTACACCTATGACTACCCCAGGACTTTACTTCATGCGATGCAATGAGTGTGCTACACCTATGACTACCCCAGGCCGTCACTTCCTGTGATGCAAGGAGTGTGCTACATTTATAACTACCCCAGGCTGTCACTACCTGTGTTGCAATGAGTGTGCTACACATATGACTACCCCAGGCCGTCACTTCCTGTGATGCAATGAGTGTGATACACCTATGACTACCCCAGGCCGTCAATACTTGTGTTGCAATGAGTGTGCTACACCTATGACTACCTCAGGCCGTCACTTCCTGTGATGCAATGAGTGTGCTACTCCTATGACTACCCAAGGCGGCCGTCACTTCCTGTGATGCCATTAGTGTGCTACACCTATGACTACCCCAGGCCGTCACTTCCTGTGATGCAATGAGTGTGCTACACCTATGACAACCCCAGGCCGTCACTACCTGTGATGCAATGAGTGTGCTACACCTATGACCACCACAGGCCGTCGCTACCTGTGATGCAATGAGTGTGCTACACCTATGACTACCCCAGGCCGTCTCTACCTGTTATGCAATGAGTGTGCTACACGTATGACTACCCCAGGCCGTCACTTCCTGTGATGCAATGAGTGTGCTACACCTATGACTACCCCAGGCCGTCACTTCCTGTGATGCAATTGGTATGCTACACCTATGACTACCACAGGCCGTCAATTCCTGTGATGCAATGGGTATGCTACACATATGACTACCCCAGGCCGTCACTTTCTGTGATGCAATGGTTATGCTACACCTATGACTACCCCAGGCCGACTCTACCTGTGATGCAATGGCTATGCTATACCTATGACTAACACAGGCCGTCACTTCCTGTGATGCAATGAGTGTGCTACACCTATGACTACCCCAGGCCGTCACTTCCTGTAATGCAATGGGTGTTCTACACCTATGACTACCCCAGGCCGTCACTTCCTGCGATGCAATGAGTGTGCTACACCTATGACTACCCCAGACCGTCACTTCCTGCGATGCAATGAGTGTACTACACTACCCAAGGCCGTCACTTCCCAAGATGCAATGATTGTGCTACACCTATGACTACCCCAGGCCGTCACGTCCTGTGCAATGAGTGTGCTACACCTATGACTACCCCAGGCCGTCACTACCTGTGATACAATGAGTGTGTTACATCTATGACTACCCCAGGCCGTCACTTCCTCTGATGCAATGAGTGTGCTACACCTATGACTATCCCAGGCCGTCACTACCTGTGATGCATGAGTGTGTTACATCTATGACTACCCCAGGCCGTCACTTCCTGTGATGGCTTGAGTGTGCTACACCTATGACTATCCCAGACCGTCACGTCCTGTGATGCCTTGAGTGGGCTATTCCTATGACTACCACAGGCCGTCAATTCCTGTGATGCAATGAGTGTGCTACACCTATGACTACCCCAGGCCGTAACTTCCTGTGATACAATGAGTGTGCTACTCCTATGACTACCCCAGACCGTCACTTCCTGTGATGCAATGAGTGTGCTACACCTATGACTACCACCGGCCGACACTACCTGTGATGCAATGAGTGTGTTACACCTATGACTACCCCAGGACATTACTTCATGCGATGCAATGAGTGTCCTACACCTATGACTACCCCAGGCCGTCACTTCCTGTGATGCAAGGAGTTTGCTACATTTATAACTACCCCAGGCCGTCACTACCTGTGTTTCAATGAGTGTGCTACACATATGACTACCCCAGGCCGTCACTTCCTGTGATGCAATGAGTGTGATACACCTATGACTACCCCAGGCCGTCAATACTTGTGTTGCAATGAGTGTGCTACACCTATGACTACCCCGAGGCCGTCACTTCCTGTGATGCAATGAGTGTGCTACACCTATGACTACCCCAGGCGGCCGTCACTTCCTGTGATGCCATTAGTGTGCTACACCTATGACTATCCCAGGCCGTCACTTCCTGTGATGCAATGAGTGTGCTACACCTATGACAACCCCAGGCCGTCACTACCTGTGATGCAATGAGTGTGCTACACCTAGGACTATCCCAGGCCGTCACTACCTGTGATGCAATGAGTGTGTTACATCTATGACTACCCAAAGCCGTCACTTCATGTGATGCAATGAGTGTGCTACACCTATGACTATCCCAGGCCGTCACTACCTGTGATGCAATGAGTGTGTTACATCTATGACTACCCCAGGCCGTCACTTCTTGTGATGGCTTGAGTGTGCTACACCTATGACTATCCCAGACCGTCACTTCCTGTGATGCCTTGAGTGGGCTATTCATATGACTACCCCAGGCCGTCAATTCCTGTGATGCAATGAGCGTGCTACACCTATGACTACCCCAGGCCGTCACTTCCTGTGATACAATGAGTGTGCTCCACCTATGACTACCCCAGACCGTCACTTCCTGTGATGGAATAAGTTTGCGACACCTATGACTAACCCAGACCGTCACTTCCTGTGATGCAATGAGTGTGCTACACCTATGACTACCCCCGGCCGACACTACCTGTGATGCAATGAGTGTGCTACACCTATGACTACCCCAGGACTTTACTTCATGCGATGCAATGAGTGTGCTACACCTATGACTACCCCAGGCCGTCACTTCCTGTGATGCAAGTAGTGTGCTACATTTATAACTACCCCAGGCCGTCACTACCTGTGTTGCAATGAGTGTGCTACACATATGACTACCCCAGGCCGTCACTTCCTGTGATGCAATGAGTGTGATACACCTATGACTACCCCAGGCCGTCAATACTTGTGTTGCAATGAGTGTGCTACACCTATGACTACCCCAGGCCGTCACTTCCTGTGATGCAATGAGTGTGCTACACCTATGACTACCCAGGCGTCCGTCACTTCCTGTGATGCCATTAGTGTGCTACACCTATGACTATCCCAGGCCGTCACTTCCTGTGATGCAATGACTGTGCTACACCTATGACAACCCCAGGCCGTCACTACCTGTGATGCAATGAGTGTTCTACACATATGACTACCACAGGCCGTCGCTACCTGTGATGCAATGAGTGTGCTAA
The DNA here is from genome assembly GCA_037043455.1 of Cyrtodaria siliqua. Classification (NCBI taxonomy): domain Eukaryota; kingdom Metazoa; phylum Mollusca; class Bivalvia; order Adapedonta; family Hiatellidae; genus Cyrtodaria; species Cyrtodaria siliqua. Next base: position 151,832 of record JAWPHD010002434.1, on the reverse strand, counting down.
ACCTATGACTACCCCAGGCCGTCTCTACCTGTGATGCAATGGGTGTGCTACACGTATAACTACCCCAGGCCTTCACTTCCTGTGATGCAATGAGTGTGCTACACCTATAACTACCCCAGGCCGTCACTTCCTGTGATGCAATGGGTATGCTACACCTATGACTACCAGAGGCCGTCACTTCCTGTGATGCAATGGGTATGCTACACCTAAGACTACCCCAGGCCGTCACGTTCTGTGATGCAATGGTTATGCTACACCTATGACTACCCCAGGCCGTCTCTACCTGTGATGCAATGGGTATGCTATACCTATGACTACCACAGGCCGTCACTTCCTGTGATGCACTGAGTGTGCTTCACCTATGGCTACCCCAGGCCGTCACTTTCTGTAATGCAATGGGTGTTCTACACATATGACTACCCCAGGCCGTCACTTCCTGCGATGCAATGAGTGTGCTACACCTATTACTACCTCAAACCGTCACTTCCTGCGATGCAATGAGTGTACTTCACCTATGACTACCCCAGGCCGTCACTTCCTAAGATGCAATGATTGTGCTACACCTATGACTACCCAAGGCCGTCACGTCCTGTGCAATGAGTGTGCTACACCTATGACTACCCCAGGCCGTCACTAACTGTGATGCAATGAGTGTGTTACATCTATGACTACCACAGGCCGTAACTTCCTGTGATGCAATGAGTATGCTACACCTATGACTACCCCAGGCCGTCACTACCTGTGATGCAATGAGTGTGTTACATCTATGACTATCCCAGGCCGTCACTTCCTGTGATCCAATGAGTGTGCTACACCTATGACTACCCCAGGCCGTCACTTCCTGTGATGCAATGAGTGTGCTACATATATGACTACCCCAAACCGACATTTCCTGTGTTGAAATGAGTGTGTTACATATATGACTACCACAGACCGTCACTTCCTGTGATGCAATGAGTGTGCTACACCAATGACTACCCCAGGCCGTAACTGCCTGTGATGCAATGAGTGTGCTACACCTATGACTACCCCAGACCGTCACTTCCTGTGATGCAATGAGTGTGCTACTCCTATGACTACCCCAGACCGTCACTTCCTGTGTTGCAATGAGTGTGCTACACCTATGACTATCACAGGCCGTCACTTCCTGTGATGCCTTGAGTGTGCTATACCTATGACTACCCAAGGCCGTCAATTCCTGTGATGCAATGGGTGTGCTACACCTATGACTACCCCAGGCCGTCACTTCCTGTAATGCAATGAGTGTGCTACACCTATCAGTACACTCCGTCACTTTTTGTGATGCAATGAGTTTGCTACACCTATCACTACCCCAGGCCGTCACTTCCTGTGATGCAATGAGTGTGCTACACCTATTACTACCCCAGACCGTCACTTTCTGTGATGCAATAGGTGTGCTACACCTATGACTACCCCAGACCGTCACTTCCTGTGATGCCTTGAGTGTGCTTCACCTATGACTACCCTAGGACGTCACTTCCTGTGATGCAATGGGTTTGCTACACCTGTGACCACCCCAGACCGTCACTTCCTGTGATGCAATGAGTGTGCTACACCTATCACTACCGCAGACCGTCACTTACTGTGATGCAATAGGTGTGCTACACCTATGACTACCCCAGGCCGTCACTTCCTGTGATGCTATGGGTGTGCTATACCTATCATTACCCCAGACCGTCACTTCCTGTGATGCAATAGGTGTGTTACAACTATGACTGCCCCAGAGCGTCACTTCCTGTGCTGCAATGAGTGTGCTACACCTATCACTACCGCAGACCGTCACTTCCTGTTATGCAATAGGTGTGCTACACTTATGACTACCACAGGCCGTCACTTCCTCTGATGCCTTGAGTGGGCTATACCTATGACTACCCCAGGCCGTCAATTTCTGTGATGCAATGGGTGTGCTACACCTATGACTACCCAGGCCGTCACTTCCTGTGATGCAATGAGTGTGCTACACCTTTCATTACCCCAGACCGTCACTTCCTGTGATGCAATAGGTGTGCTACAACTATGACTACCCCAGGCCGTCACTACCTGTGTTGTTATGAGTGTGCTACACATATGACTACTCCATGCCGTCACTTCCTGTGATGCAATGAGTGTGCTACACCTATGACTACCACAGGCCGTCACTTCCTGTGATGCAATGAGTGTGCTACACCTATGACTACCCCAGGACGTCACTACCTGTGTTGCAATGTGTGTGCTACACCTATGACTACCCCAGGCCGTCACTACCTGTGATGCAGTGAGTGTGCTACACCTATGACTACCCCATACCGTCACTTCCTGTGATGCAATGAGTGTGCTACACCTATGACTACCCCAGGCCGTCACTTCCTGTGATGCAATGAGTGTGCTACACCTATGACTACCCCAGACCGTCACTTCCTGTGATGAAATGAGTGTGCTACACCTATGACTACCCCAGGCCGTCACTACATGTGATGCAATGGGTCTGCTACACATATGGCTACCCCAGGCCGTCACTTCCTGTAATGCAATGAGTGTGCTACACTTATGACTACCCCAGGCCGTCACTTCATGTGATGCAATGAGTGTGCTACACCTATGACTACCCCAGGCCGTCACTTCCTGTGATGCAATGAGTGTGCTACACCTATGACTACCCCAGGCCGTCACTACCGGTGATGCAATGAGTGTGCTACACCTATGACTACCCCAGGCCGTCTCTACCTGTAATGTAATGAGTGTGCTACACGTATGACTACCCCAGGCCGTCACTTCCTGTGATGCAATGGGTATGCTACACCTATGACTACCACAGGCCGTCACTTCCTGTGATGCAATGAGAATGCTACACATATGACTACCCCAGGCCGTCACACATATGACTACCCCAGGCCGTCACTACCTGTGATGCAATGAGTGTTCTACACCTATGACTACCCCAGGCCGTCACTACCGGTGATGCAATGAGTGTGCTACACCTACGACTACCCCAGGCCGTCTCTACCTATAATGCAATGAGTGTGCTACACGTATGACTACCCCAGTCCGTCACTTCCTGTGATGCAATGGGTATGCTACACCTATGACTACCACAGGCCGTCACTTCCTGTGATGCAATGAGAGTGCTACACCTATGACTACCCCAGGCCGTCAATACGTGTGTTGCAATGAGTGTGCTACACCTATGACTACCCCAGGCCGTCACTTCCTGTGATCCAATGAGTGTGCTACACCTATGACTACCCCAGGCCGTCACTTCCTGTGATGCAATGAGTGTGCTACACCTATGACTACCCCAGGCCGTCTCTACCTTTGATGCAATGGGTATGCTACACCTATGACTACCACAGGGCGTCACTTCCTGTGATGCAATGAGTGTTTTACACCTATGACTACCCCAGGCCGTCACTTCCTGTGATGCAATGGTTGTTCTACACCTATGACTACCCCAGGCCGTCACTTCCTGCGATGCAATGAGTGTGCTACACCAATGACTACCCCAGACCGTCACTTCCTGTGATGCAATGAGTGTGCTACACCTATGACTACCCCAGGCCGTCACTTCCTGCGATGCAATGAATATGCTACACCTATGACTACCCCAGGCATCACAGTGAATGTGCTACACCTATGACTACCCCAGACCGTCACTTCCTGTGATGCAATGAGTGTGCTACACCTATGACTACCCCAGGCCGTCAATACGTGTGTTGCAATGAGTGTGCTACACCTATGACTACCCCAGGCCGTCACTTCCTGTGATGCAATGAGTGTGCTACACCTATGACTACCCCAGGCCGTCAATACGTGTGTTGCAATGAGTGTGCTACACCTATGACTACCCCAGGCCGTCACTTCCTGTGATGCAATGAGAGTGCTACACCTATGACTACCCCAGGCCGTCAATACGTGTGTTGCAATGAGTGTGCTACACCTATGACTACCCCAGGCCGTCTCTACGTGTGATGCAATGGGTATGCTACAACTATGACTACCACAGGCCGTCACTTCCTGTGATGCAATGAGTGTGTTACACCTATGACTACCACAGGCCGTGTCTTCCTGTGATGCAATGGGTGTTCTACACCTATGACTACCCCAGGCCGTCACTTCCTGCGATGCAATGAGTGTGCTACACCTATGACTACCCCAGGCGGTCACTACATGTGATGCAATGGGTGTGCTACACCTATGACTATCCCAGGCCGTCACTTCCTGTGATGCAATGAGTGTGCTACACCTATGACTACCCCAGGCCGTCACTTCCTGTGATGCAATGAGTGTGCTACACCTATGACTACCCCAGGCCGTCACTTCCTGTAATGTAATGGGTGTGCTACACCTATGACTATCCCAGGCCGTCACTTCCTGTGATGCAATGAGTGTGCTACACCTATGACTACCCCAGGCCGTCACTTCCTGTGATGCAATGAGTGTGCTACACCTATGACTACCCCAGGCCGTCACTTCCTGTAATGCAATGGGTGTTCTACACCTATGACTACCCCAGGCCGTCACTTCCTGCGATGCAATGAGTGTGCTACACCTATGACTACCCCATATATATATGTAAATTGGGTGTTCTGCTGTAACCCATCGTCTCGCTTTGCTCGCCTCTGATTACAGCAGAAACACCCAATTTACATATATATATAATCAGCATGAAATGATGATTTACTCTGTTTTTTGAATTTTTGTTTTAGTTATAAAAATATAACTTAAACATTAATACGTCTGAATTTGAGACACTCAATATTATACATCTTTGAGTTCCAATAATTATTACTTTTTCTAATCGAAGCTGCACCACAACCAACACACACTTGATATTTTGTAGAAGTGCTTTTTTTACATATTAGACACGGTAATGCATGACTTGTTTTTAATCTATATTTATGCAAACTGCAATAATTAGAATCTTTTGTTGGCTTATTTTTATATGGATCATGTAATCCAATTTTAAGAAATTTGCAAACATTGATTTCCATTGTCTATTTTATATATAATTATTTTTATATTACATATTTTTTTTTTTAAATATATAACAAATAAAGGAATGGAAAAAAACGAAGATACTATAAGAAATTAATACGTCTGTTTGATGCAGGTGAAATAGATAAACAAACATTATCCAATGGTATAAATGCATTGAAAAAAGAAGTTCCAAAAGAGGTTAAATCTCAAACATTAGAAAATTTAATCAAGAGGCGACATGCTAAGAAACAACGTAAACGAGAAAAGAAGAAATATGATAAATTACAAGATGAGCAAAATCAGAAGTATGCTAAATTACGAAACAATGTTATAAATGAATTGAAAGAGATTAATGATAGAAATTTTAAAGAAGAATTAAAACTAGTTGACAAGCCAATATGTGGTTATTTCAAAGCATACGAAATATCTGCCAAAAAATATAAAAAAGACCCTCAGAAACTATTTCATGATTAAAAAAATCTATCATCACGAAACAAATAACCAAAGAAATGACAAAAATGAATGGAATAAAATTTCAATTAGGTCTCACTGTAGAGTTATTTAAAGATGATCGTGCTACAAAAAAAATACACCACAGCAGTATTACACAGTGAACAAAATGCAATTTTAACCCCTGAAAAAATAGATGAGTTGTATGATTTATCATCTGCAAATATACAAGAGGGCCTTGAAAGATTTACAAACAAAGCATCTGGATTGGAGATTGATTACTGTGTTATGTTTTATTTAAATCTTGCAAAGTATGAGCCATTAAAAGGTTCTTCATATATTCCTTTGCATAAAGCAGTATCTGATAAAAAAGCAATTATAAATGTTAACAATAAAGATAATAAGTGCTTGGAAGTAGCATTGGTTTCTGCTCTGTGGCCTAATAAAAATAATCCAACTAGGATATCCAGTTACAACAAACACATGGGTAAGTTGAATATGGATGGTATTGATTTTCCCACTCCAATTTCTCAAATAAGCAAAGTAGAAAAACAAAACAATCTTGCTATTAATGTTTACGGATGTGCTGTATCAGAAAAAAATAAAAAAAGTATCTGTTTTTACATATAAAATATCAGAGCAGCCGAAAGACATTGAAAGAATTAATTTGATGTTAATCTCTGAAGACACTGAGGTTGAACCAGAGAACGAAGATGATCCAAACAATGAAGAAGGAATCATAGATGATAATTATAACCCTGATGATTATTCTGACGAAGTTAAAACAACAAAATATTATTATTGCTTGATTAAAAATCTAAATAGATTACTTTATGATCAAAACAAACATCATGGTAAAACTTACTTCTGCGATCGTTGTCTTTACGGCTACTCTGGAATAAAACTACTCGCCAAACACAAAGAAGACTGTGATGGTATTAAAAAAACTCTTGCCGAATAGAAATGCCAAAAAAAGGTACAAACATCCAATTTAAAAATCATCAAAATCAAATGCCTGTGCGCTATGCAATATATGCTGATTTTGAAAGTATAGTCAAACCCCAATCAACTAAATTTGGAAAGAAATCTGAAATCACACGTGTGCACGAAGCTTGTGGATTTGGATATCAAGTTGTCAGATATGATGGCAAAGCTGAAGAACCTGTTATTTACAGAGGTGAAGATGTTGTTGAAAAGTTTTTAAATCACTTAGAATGTGAGAAGAGCAACATTAATAAAATATTTGATCACCCAAAACCATTAATCATGACACAACAAAATGAGAAAGATTATGAAAAAGCAACACACTGCTGGATATGCAAAAATGAAATAGGTAGGAAATGTGGCAAAAACTGTAAAGTAAGAGACCACTGTCATTTTACAGGAGAGTACAGAGGTGCAGCACATAAAAATTGTAACCTGAAATTAAAAATAAAACCAGGCAAAACAACTATCCCTGTTATATTTCACAACCTCAAAGGATATGATAGTCATTTGATTATGCAAAAAATACATAAAATGACAGGTAATATTACATGCATCCAAAATAATGCTGAAAAGTATATTTCATTTAGTGCTGGCCAATTTAGATTTTTAGACAGTTTCCAATTTATGGGTACGTCTTTATCAAAATTAGTTGATGCAACAAGCGCAGATGATTTTAAAATTACTAAAAATCAGTTTAAACATTTACCTATGAGAAAAGCTATTTACCCGGATGAATATATGAATAGTGTGGAAACACAATTACCACCCATAGAAAAGTTTTACAGTAGTTTTTTAAAGGAAGGTATCAAGGCTAAAGATTACAAAGCTTATTACGAATATATTCAAACCGTCTGGAAAGAGTTTAACTGTAAAACTCTCAAAGACTATTATAACTTATCTCTCAAACCTGAACTTCTACGAAAAGGTGTTTATCCATACGAATATATGGACCGCATGGAAAGATTTAAGAAAACAGAATTACCGCCAATAGAAAAGTTTTACAGTAGTTTATCAGATGAAAGTATAAGTCCCAAAGATTATGAATATGCACATAGAATATGGAAAGAGTCTAACTGTAAAACTCTTGGAGATTATCATAATTTATATTTGAAAGCGGATGTGACTTTGCTAGCAGATGTGTTTCAAACTTTCAGAAATACATGTATGAGTGCATACAAACTTGATGCTTTACATTAGTATACGGCACCAGGATTATCTTGGGATGCATTACTTAAACATTCCAAAATAAGTTTAGAACTTCTGACAGACATTGACATGCATTTGTTTTTAGAAAAGGGAATGCGAGGTGGAATTAGTATGGTATCAAAACGATATGCAAAAGCAAATAATCCACTCGTTGCTGGTTATAGACCTGACGATCAAAATAACTTTTTAATGTATTTTGATGCAAATAATCTTTATGGACATTCAATGAGTCAAGCACTTCCATTTTCTGGATTTGTCTGGAAAAATAAAAAACAAGGCTGGAAGATTTCCTAAACCAAAATCTGGTAGAGGACAAATACTTGAAGTTGATTTGGAATATCCAAAAGAACTTCATGAATCTCATAATGAGTATCCACTTGCACCAGAAAAATTAGCAGTAAAAAAAGAATGGCTGTCTGCTTACCAAACAGATTTGCTAGAAAATAGTATTATGATAGAGCAACTAGTCCCGAATCTCATGGATAAGAAAAAGTATGTGATACATTATAGAAATTTAGAGTTGTATTTATCTTTGGGCATGAGGCTAAAGAAAGTACACAGAGTAATAAAATTCAATGAAAAGCCTTGGATGAGATCATACATAAGTCTGAATACAGAATTTAGAAAAGACGCTAAATCACAGTTTGAAAAAGATTTTTACAAACTTATGAATCTATCTGTGTTTGGAAAGACAATGGAAAATCTACGAAAGCGAACTGATATAAAATTAATCCGAACTGACGGATCTGAAAACGAACGAATAAGAAAAATAATAGCTAAGCCTAACTTTAACAGGCGCATAAAATTCTCAGATGATTTATCAGCAGTGCATGTAAACAAAACAAAATTAACAGTGAACAAACCAATCTATGTTAGAATGTCAGTATTATATGTTAAAGCATCAGATGTATGATTGGTATTATAATACACTGAAAAAAAGATATGGGAGCGACTGTACTTTATTATACACAGATACTGACAGCTTGCTCATAGATATAAAAACAGAAGATGCATACAAAGATGTATCTGAGATGAAAGATGAATATGATCTAAGTGATTATCCTGATGATCATCCAATGCACGATGATACAAATAAAAAAGTATTAGGTAAGATGAAAGACGAATGTATTGGTGTCCCTATAGCTGAGTATGTTGGATTGAGACCTAAGCTATATTCTATTCTGAGAGCAGATGAAAAGCTCATTAAAAAAGCAAAGGGTGTAAAAAACTTATGTAGTAAAAAAACATATAAATTTTGAAAACTACAAGGATGCACTATTTAACAAGAAAAAATAGACCCATGAAATAAATTTGATGCGATCAATAAAACATCAAATATATGGCATAACAGTAAACAAAGTTAAATTATCACCATTTTACTCAAAAAGATACATCCGAGAAGATGGAATTACAACTGATGCACACGGTTTCTACAAAAACTTATGAATTTGGGTATCAGCCGGAACAATAAGTAGTTCTTCTTTGACAAATCCTCTTTGTGGCGCTGGTGCTTTCAATTAATAAACTCTTATGCCTTGCGTCACCATATAACTTTTAATCTTGTAAATATCTACACTCCACATTGGATCAGTTGCTCTGCGTCTTCCACCTTCTTGTTCCCCGGGTTGCTATAAATATCTTACACTAGCATTCATACAGATAGGATCATCTTTTAATATTTTTGTTTCAACAGGAGGAGGCTTTTTTGTCTCCGCATTTATTGCTTTAACAACTTCTGGTAATCTCTTTACCCATTCTCTATTACGTTTTTGCGAATCTATTTCCTTAGCATACTGATAGCCAAACAATCTTTTAGCTAATGTTCTGTTAAATCTTTCCACTATAGCTTGGTCTCCGTGTATTTCTGTTCTGCCTCGTCTGATATTTACTTTGTGTTTTGTCATCAACTGCGATACTGCACCCATAAATTCTCTGCCTGGATCCACTTGTAATAACTTTGGATATTTCAAATGTCGACTGTATATTTTCTCAAATGCTTTAGCAACTTCTTTACTATCCTTGGAAGTCAGTGGCTCTGCTTCTTTGTATCTACTTGCAATATCAACCACAGTCAACGCATATGTATAAGTCTTGCGTCTAAAAGTATCATGCGGTAAAAATAACAAATCAGCTTGATGCACTCCATTTTTAGCAGAAACATCAAACCTGGGTCTAATTATTTTCTTCGGCGCAGGTAAATAAATCTACCACACAACTTGTTTCTTTAAAAATTCTAATGCCTTTTTTTCACTAACACCAGCCTCTTTTGCTAATTTTTTAAAAACTGTGTAACCTCTCCGAAATTCTTTTGGGCTGTAATAAATCTTTTTCATTTTTTTCTACTAAAGATTAAACTTTATATAACTATAAAAAAATGGATATCACAACTGCACAATTCGATGAACTGCTCGAAGAGCAATATCAAAATCGCACAAAGAAATGGACAGACTTGGAAATAAATCAAATATATACTACTACAGATACGAAAATAGTAGAAACTGAATATGGTCCATCCATGTTATTGACATTATTAGACAACGGTGAAGTATTGGCGCCTGGTCATCTCAAAGATAAATTAGAGAAGAGTGCTAAACCACCATATTATATGCGACCACTTGGATTGAAACCATGTAAAAACAACAAAAAAAATAGGTATCATGCATATGACTTAGTCTTTCCAAAGGTTATTTCAAAGTAAACATATTTAGTTATTCCAAAGAAATCCAATGGAATTATAGTTTTAAACTATTTTTTTTATGAAATCAATTTGTACGCCACAAATCCAGTTGCAGCCATGCCCACCACAATAAACGGAATTTCTCTATTCTGTTGATCCGGAGATGGTGTATAAAAATTACTCAACTTGGGCTCCGGTTCTAAAAGCAAATGTTTGCCAGTTATGTAATAATACTGTTTCATAGCTTGGTCTACATCATCAAAAGTCTGCTCTGCATGATGTTCTTTTTGCAGTTGCTTATTGATAAAATCTAATCTCTCTGTTCTTTTTTTATTCCACTCCGCTTGTGCTGCGTTTAATTGTTCTACGGCTTTGTCATGCCTTTGTCTTTCCTCATCTGAATGACTTCCCATTTTTGAAAAGAAATAATTTGAACCGCTAAACGCCAATGCATTTGTTAATGCGCCACCTATCATCATTGCTACTGCATTTGCCATTTTTTTTATATATATATTTTTTTAAATTATTTCATAATATCCGCAGGAATAATACCTTGCTTAATCAACATATCCTTTGTAGCCATTGCTAACATTACATCCACAGACAGCATCCCAACATCTACCATATTAAAATCCACTTTAGGTGCTGGTCTTTTTAGTAGTTTTCTGCCAATCTCAGAATATCCAACAGTTAGAAGTGTTTCCACTCCAGCATGATACATCATATTTAAAATTTGTTTTCCGTCAATACTTGCTGCCATTTTTTTTATATGATTATGTTTTTAAAATAAATTATTAAAAATCAAACGGGTCTTTTGGTGCAACATGAACAGGTTGCACAGCTTCATGTTGCGTAGCAGATTTTTTTTTATAAATATACAAACCCAACCCAGCAATGCCTAATAAAACCAGACACGGTGGAATATAATTTTTGTATACGTTTATTTTGATTTTTTCTGGTTCTTCTTCACCTATTGTTATTTTTGTTATTTTATCTTGCTTTGCAGCATCTTGCTTTGCAGCATCTTAAAGCAAACGCTTTGCCTTTCTTGCCGCTGCTCCTTTTTTTCCAGCTTCTATTCTTTTTGGATTTTTTACTTTTTTTTGTTCAACAGGTTGTGTAACAACAGGTATAACTTCACTCTCTTGGTTCTCCATTTATATTATCTATATTTTTATTTTTATTAAAATCAATATGTCTAACAGTTGTCAGTATTGCTGTAAATGGTGCTAAGCACATTCCATACCTGTAATACAACTCACAACAAGCACTTGTCAAAGCATGATTAATAAATGGGTCTTCCTCCAAATCTTCTATCAGCTTTGGTGGATTGGTTACATTAAAATATTTTGATACTCCCATCACATACAAGTTAATAAAAGAATTGCCTAAAGTCTTGGTCATGCTTGCCCTAAGCCTTGCTTCATATCTGCAGTTAAGTTTGTTAATTTCATCTGGTGACATGCCATCTATATTCGTAAGTTGTATGTCCTTACCCAAATATTGACGACTACCACCGCCAGCCACCATGGCTGATAATCTTTCTTTTTTTGTTTCTTGTTGCTTTGATTGATCACGTTCCGTAAAACCTTCCGACATATCTTGTAATAGTTCTTCCGCATTCATTTTTATATTAATAATTTTATTTTTTATCTTGAAATAAACATAAAACATAAAACAACCTGTTGCGATATTCATGCAAGTAGTAATTGTTAGTATTGTTAATAGCATTGTTAATAGCATTGTTATTAACAATGTTATTTTTTTTATTAACATTGTTAATTTGCTGCAAGCATTGCTATTAACATTGCTACTTTACTATGAGCAATGCTACTTTGCCATGAGCAATGCTATAAGCATTACTATATTTTCCGATATTTCCATTATATTTTCATGTCAGTATTGCTATTAACATTGCTATTTTGCTGTTAGTATTACTATTAGCAACAAAGCAATGCTGTTAGAAAAAAAGAATTGCTGGTAGAAATTATTCAACCCAATAACCAGTTGGTTGGTCAGTTCTCAATATCAACTTGGAATATTTAGTCTTAGCTAAAGCTTTTCTTATTCTGGTTCTCTCCTCCAACATCGGAATAACATCATTTTCTCTCAAACAATTTTCATAACTATCTCTGTCCTTGGTGTAAAATATACACAACCATTTTGCTTGCTCTCTCAAATCTTTCAATACGGAATTATATCTCTGTCAAATGACCCACACTGATTGTTTGGCGTCACGACCAGAGAATGCCAACTCTGATAACATATCTTTTTTCTTTGTTAATTCTTTTGTGGCGGAGCAATCATCAATGATGTATAATGTGGGCTGGCCAGCATATCTTTTAAAAAATAAATGCAACAGTTCTTGCAGCATTTCTTTGCCTTTGCTAACGGGATTGACAATTATTATTTTTTTATCACTCGGGTTTTTTGCATCACCTATCCAGAATCTATTTTTATAAGCCTCCTTCCACTCTATGGTTGGGCACAATATAATTATATGTTCAAAAACTCCAACATACTCTTGTTCAAGCATGTCAAGAACAAACTCTGTTTTACCACAGCCTGTCTGACCACAAATAATGGCACTGTGTGGATATTTAGGATATTAAGTATCGTACTTCTTTGAATCTTCCATCTTCGAAATTGATTTGCGCATCTTGTATTATATATATAACAATATTTAAAGTTTGATCTGCATCTGCTTTTTTATTTATTAATATCGTTATGCCTTCACTGCCGTTTTCTATTCTTCTTCCTCTGACGTGTAATAAATTGTCATTACATGTTCTAAGGTCAAGCCACAAAGCATATGATTTTGTCAGATAGCTATCAAGAGAAACATTGGTAAAGTATAAGTCCCTCGCTACTATTTCTGTCTCTTTGTTTCTTTTTGATGTCAAGGCAAAATATTTGTTGATTTCATCCCAATGTTGATATGCCCTCATGCCCTGACTATACAACTGATTTGGTACGCCTTCTATTGTCATTTCAACTTTTTCAATCATTGGGTCGTAAAAGGATTCTGTGTCTGTTCTTTCTGGGTCTTCAAACAGCATTAGAATACCTTTCATGCTCCGTGCTGGTACATTAATGTTGATGTTCCAAAGGGTTTCAGATTTGTTTGCTATTATTTTTCTATGTCGAAAGATACGATCATACATAAATGACATCTTACCATTGGTTTGCTGTCTTATTTGTCTGGCTAATTCAACATCACTAACCGTATCAAATTCCAAGCAGATATTTTTTATTACTTAAGATGCATCAGCATATGACTTTCTAACATTTCAAAGTCCAGTGGAATACAAAATCTATTTCCATAAGCTGCTGTTATAGCTTCATCTTTGGCGCCTGAGGAAGCATCTCCCGCACCAATTCTATGTTTTAACATGTTTTCTTTACCAATACCTTGGTAAGCTATGTTTACTCGTTCGGTAGGGCTTTTCCATAAATCTACATAACAATGATATATATCACTGTCATCTATTGACATGACTTCATTGCCACTTATTCTTATTGTCATTTTTTTCACAATTGTTCTACCCAGATTCTGGTATAAAGTACGGTTGGCGTCTGTTCTGCTTTTAAGTTCTATTTCAAAGGCAAGACGAGCAGTACTTGGAACTATCACATCATTAGTACTTAGATTTGGAAATCTCACAAGCAGTTGCTGGATTTGGTCTATTGTTGATGGATTATTAGTTATTACTACACTTGTGCGGATGCCTAATAATAATAAAATAAACAATGGCTGAAGGAGGATTTAAATATGACAATCCTGTGTTTGATCCAAATGTTGAAGATGTGAATGAAGATGCAGATGCTTTTATAAATAATTTGCTGCGTGAAGAATCAGAATTTACACAACCTGGCTCAGAATTTCAGAGACAAAATGTAAATGAAAATAACCATATTGATCAGCTTCAAGGGGAAGATAAAACAGAAGAACAGCTTACACAAAAAAAGTGGTTAGTAGATCAATTTTTTACTGAAGTTAATGCTGAGATCGGCGGAATTGATTATAAAGATGATTTTAGAGTGGATGAAGACGAAATCGGTAGAAAAAGGTTATATGCAGTTCGGTTGGGGACGGATGATGTTCCACTTACCTATTATAGGGGAAATAATCCAGAAGAACCAATCAAGTTTTATGTGTTGGACACTTTAGTTAAAAAATATGGTGTTGACTTTGTGAAAAATAATTTGATTATGCCTGATTATTTAGTTCCACGTGCAGAATTAGCAGCCTTGGCAAAAACAAGAGATACCATCGTGCAGAAAATATATCATTTCAAACTTTTTCAACAACTGAAGATGTGCAAAATACAGTAGATGCTGTAAATATAATTGAGAGTGATTTGAGTAATATAATAGATGAAACTCATCCTAAAACTGCTGTTCAACCAGAAGATCTAACACTGCGAGAGATACGAGGTTTAGATAAGGTATTGCAAAGCTTTCGTGGAGAACTTACTAATAATCTCTCAAAGCTCACTGAGCTTGATAAAGATATAACAAAAGAAAAACAAAAATTAGAACAGGTTAGAACCCCCGGGCAGGAGGATGAGTTTCAACAAGAGCGCCTACGTGACAGAATAAAAAACTTAGAAGATGAAAAAAGTGCACGACTTGAAGCGGCGAGTAAAAACAAAGAAGCATTACGCAGTCAAATAAACAGGATAAAAGAAACTATAAATAAGGTGTTAAAAAAAGACACAACATTGGGTGAGAGAATCAAAACCTTGTTTAGGGAGCAAGGTATTACTATTGTTAGTATTTTGACTGCCTTTGGTATGATTATTGGGGTATTAGTTGATGCCATTATTCCTACAACAGGAAGAGGGACTGCACCTGTTCCGACTCCAAAACCTGATCCATCAAGTTTAAAAGACTGGATAAAAAAACAACTAAGTAATATTGGTAAACTTCTTGCCAACCTAGCTGGTAAAGCTGCTGCAGCACTTCCAGGAGTTATTGGTGCAATAGTATCATGGCTTTTATCTGCAACAGGTAATGTTATTAATTGGCTTGGTAACAATCTATGGGTTTTGCTTGTGTTTGTTTCCGGGTTGTTGTATGTGGCAGCTAAAGAGTGGTTTAAATCTCGTAAATAAGTAATGCAGCAAGACCTATTACTATTGTACCAACAATTATGGTTGTTTTGTTATCTTCGTGTTTAATCGCTATTTTTTTGTATTTCTGGTGGGTTATGCCCCACAGTCTTGTGTATTGATTTATCAAAGTCAGAATGTTCCGGTAAAAATTTCTTTGTCGTGGTGCCTTGAAAAGATTGAATATTTTTTGGTGGCACTGGTTTTACATTTACATCATTATTCAATCCTAATGCTTGTGCATCGGTTGCTTTTACAATTTCATTATTGTAGTCTTGTATTATTCCGATTCTTAATTCCATGTCACTCGGAGACATGTACACTTCCATAGACAAAATTTACTTTACTTCTTGCATATTTTAAGGTGTTTTCATATCTTGAAATTTGACTGGGCAAGTCGATTGGGCTATTTATTGCGTCCTCTACATTTGCTAAAAATTGTTTCTGTGCATCAAATGCTGTTCCAGTTCCAAGTATATCTGTTCTTGTTTGTGATTGTGAGCCAATAATTGCCCAGCAGTATGTTCTTATGCTGTCATTGATTCTTTCTACTCCAGCTCTTGTAAATCCAGATGAATCATCTAGTATAAAAGTAGACCAGCTGTTGTCAGCCTCAGATCCTTGTGCAATGTAATCAATGTGATATGTTTTATCACTCTTATAAACTGTAAAACTCATCGTTTTGTTGTCGTATACAGTATTTACCAAAGGATGACAACCAATATTTGTCCAGTAATTATAAATTGTTCCTAGACCATTATTATAGCTTTGTTTCTGTCTCCAGTCTGAATTTAAGTCAATGTTAAACTCCTTGCATATTCTCTCGTATGCGTTTCGGTTATATGTGTTATTAAACGCATTCCAATTTGAGACTTGCGGCATTGCTACACTCATCTCACATAATATTCTTCTGACTTGGTAGTAGACATGAAATCGAAATAACGAACCAACCAGGGCATCAGCTTTTAGATGGTTGTTGAAATCAATACCACATCCAGTTGTCGCACACCAAATAGCAAAGTTTAACTG
Organism: Cyrtodaria siliqua; assembly: GCA_037043455.1. NCBI lineage: Eukaryota > Metazoa > Mollusca > Bivalvia > Adapedonta > Hiatellidae > Cyrtodaria > Cyrtodaria siliqua. The sequence goes on along the minus strand of JAWPHD010002434.1, from coordinate 135,395 downwards.
ATTCTGCCAAAATAACATCAAATCTGTTTCCCAGCGTTGAACTATAGCATCTGATTTGACGTATGAAAGTTTGTATTTTTCAAAGACATTAGAAAATGATGCTTTAAAGTTTTTACCGTCTGATGTAATGACTATGTTTTGATTTATTATATCTATCACTTTCTTGCTAAAAGTATTTGAAAAGTGAGCATCCGGGTTATATTTGAATTCTTTAGAAATCATTTTTATTTGTGTTTTTATATATATTTATTAAAAACAAAATGTTTCATACAATTTCAAACAAAGACAACTCTATTAATTTACAACAGTATATCGATAATAGAGATGGAACTAAGCGCGTTGGATTAAAAAGTTTTATATACACTATCGGTTGGATAAATATTATTCATGAAACCATAAAGACACGAAACCCAGACAAAATAGAACATTTTACAGGTGGACTTTATAACTTTCAAGACTTGATAGAAAAATTTAAAAAGCTAAATGAAAAGATTATCCTGGACAATATTGTCCAAATTGTTGCAGCCATTATACATACGCCAATAGAGACACGAATGTCAAGCGGTCTTTCAAAAATGCTGGGATTCAAGGACAGAAAATGGTTGACAGGTACTAATATGGGAGATTACCCAATTAATTTAGCTCCTTATAAACAGCTATATGTTCATCTGGAACAAGTTAATACGAGTAGTAATTATTTCAATGGTGCACCAAGCACTATTATAGGTGTTGTACCTGTAGTAAATAAGCAGTTTGGAGATATAGTATATACAAGTTTTTATCCTGAATATCACTGTCTTATGAATGGTGCAATTTCTGAATTGAAAATAGAAGTCAGAGATGAGTATGGCAACAAAATAAATAATCACGGTTTGCCTATGAGTTGTGTTTTAGAAATTATTTAAAAAATATATTTTTATAAAAAAAAACAATGAGTATATATGGATCAACAAGACCTAAAAAAACAGAAGACTTAAAGGCTTTGATAGATGATGTTCAAAATTTATATAGGCGAATTGTGCCTTCTGTTGACCAGTTTAATCATTTAAAAAATAGAGTTGATAATCTTAAATATGGGATTATAACAATATTTGCAGAGGCTAAGGGCCCACTTGTGTTGAATAGAATACTCTCATTTGGTAATGGTGGGGCAGAATCAAATGTGGGGCATGTAATGACACGCCGTGGACGGATTATGGGAATAGGTCTAGCATGTGAACGATTAGTTGGTGACGTAACTGTAATAGTTTCTGTCAATGGTGTTGAACAACCAAATTATGGCATAACGCTTCACATCATCCCACGCAATCATGATAACTTTGATAAACCTTTAGAGATTGGTGCTGTTTCTGTTGTTTACTTTGTATGCAAGGTTGCTAACGCTACCGCTGTGAATACGGTGGCGTCATTATTAATTGAATTAATTAATTTTTTTATTTATTAATAAAAAATAAAACAAATTTAAAATGGACTTACCTTTCATAAAAAATAATCCTAGTTTTATCCTTACTCTTTCAGGTCTCTATTGCCATAGGGTATTTCACTGTGTTAAGAGATACTAATCCGTAGTTTTCACCGCCTTTTATACCCGTCAGGGAGACCAAAAACTTTACCGATTGGTTGATATAAATAAACGCTTATCACATGATCTTCACCAATTGGTTGATATAAATAGATGCTTATCACATGAGCTAATACATGTGACAATAATCACGTAACCTTACTAACATGACAATAGTCACGTAACCTTACCTACTACACAAAGCTCAAAACCTAAACAAATTAAACTTGTGTTCTTCATTACCCCTATTTTAAAAAGTTTGTTAACATAAGTTTTAATGTTTAACCTCTATTTTGCAATAAAATTTATAAATATGTAAATTGGGTGTTTCTGTTGTAATCAGAGGCGAGCGAAGCGAGACGATGGATTACTGCAGAACACCCAATTTACATATATATACCCCAGATCGTCACTTCCTGCGATGCAATGAGTGTACTACACCTAGGACTACCCCAGGCCGTCACTTCCTAAGATGCAATGAGTGTGCTACACCTATGACTACCCCAGGCCGTCACGTCCTGTGCAATGAGTGTGCTACACCTATGACTACCCCAGGCCGTCACTACCTGTGATGCAATGAGTGTGATATATCTATGACTATCCCAGGCCGTCACTTCCTGTGATGCAATGAGTGTGCTACACCTATGACTACCCCAGGCCGTCACTACCTGTGATGCAATGAGTGTGTTACATCTATGACTACCCCAGGCCGTCACTTCCTGTGATGCAATGAGTGTGCTACGCCTATGACTATCCCAGACCGTCACTTCCTGTGTTGCAATGAGTGTGCTACACCTATGACTACACACAGGCCGTCACTTCCTGTGATGCAATGAGTGTGTTAAATCTATGACTACCCCAAACCGACATTTCATGTGTTGCAATGACTGTGTTACATCTATGACTACACCAGACCGTCACTTCCAGTGATGCAATGAGTGTGTTACATCTATGACTACCCCAGACCGTCACTTCCTGTGATGCAATGAGTGTGCTACACCTATGACTACCCCAGGCCGTAACTGCCTGTGATGCAATGAGTGTGCTACACCTATGACTACACCAGACCGTCACTTCCTGTGATGCAATGAGTGTGCTACTCCTATGACTACCCCAGGCCGTCAATTCCTGTGATGCAATGGGTGTGCTACACCTATGACTACCCCAGGCCGTCACTTCCTGTAATGCAATGAGTGTGCTACACCTATCACTACACCCAGACCGTCACTTCCTGTGATGCAATGAGTTTGAAACACCTATCACTACCCCAGACCGCCACTTCCTGTAATGCAATGAGTGTGCTACACCTATAACTACCCCAGACCGTCACTTCCTGTGATGCAATAGGTGTGCTACAACTATGACTAACCCAGGCCGTCACTTCCTGTAATGCAATGAGTGTGCTACACCTATCACTACCCCAGACCGTCACTTCCTGTGATGCAATAGGTGTGCTACACCTATGACTACCACAGGCCGTCACTTCCTGTGATGCCTTGAGTGTGCTACACCTATGACTACCCCAGGACGTCACTTCCTGTGATGCAATGGGTGTGCTACACCTGTGACAACCCCAGACCGTCACTTCCTGTGATGCAATGAGTGTGCTACACCTATCACTACCGCAGTCCGTCACTAACTGTGATGCAATAGGTGTGCTTCACCTATGACTACCCCAGGCCGTCACTTCCTGTGATGCTATGGGTGTGCTATACCTATGACTACCCCAGACCGTCACTTCCTGTGATGCATTGAGTGTGCTACACCTATCATTACCCCAGACCGTCACTTCCTGTGATGCAATAGGTGTGTTACAACTATGACTGCCCCAGAGCGTCACTTCCTGTGCTGCAATGAGTGTGCTACACCTATCACCACCGCAGACCGTCACTTCCTGTTATGCAATAGGTGTGCTACACTTATGACTACCACAGGCCGTCACTTCCTCTGATGCCTTGAGTGGGCTATACCTATGACTACCCCAGGCCGTCAATTTCTGTGATGCAATGGGTGTGCTACACCTATGACTACCCAGGCCGTCACTTCCTGTGATGCAATGAGTGTGCTGCACCTATCATTACCCCAGACCGTCACTTCCAGTGATGCAATAGGTGTGCTACACCTATGACTACCCCAGGCCGTCACTACCTGTGATGCAATGAGTGTGTTACATCTATGACTACCCCAGGCCGTCACTTCCTGTGATGCAATGAGTGTGCTACACCTATGACTATCCCAGACCGTCACGTCCTGTGTTGCAATGAGTGTGCTACACCTATGACTACACCAGGCCGTCACTTCCTGTGATGCAATGAGTGTGTTACATCTATGACTACCCCAAACCGACATTTTATGTGTTGCAATGAGTGTGTTACATTTATGACTACACCAGACCGTCACTTCCAGTGATGCAATGAGTGTGTTACATCTATGACTACCCCAGAACGTCACTTCCTGTGATGCAATGAGTGTGCTACACCTATGAATACCCCAGGCCGTAACTGCCTGTGATGCAATGAGTGTGCTACACCTATGACTACCCCAGACGTCACTTCCTGTGATGCAACGAGTGTGCTACTCCTATGACTACCCCAGACCGTCACTTCCTGTGTTGCAATGAGTGTGCTACACCTATGACTATCACAGGCCGTCACTTCCTGTGATGCCTTGAGTGGGCTATACCTATGACTACCCCAGGCCGTCAATTCCTGTGATGCAATGGGTGTGCTACACCTATGACTACCCCAGGCCGTCACTTACTGTAATGCAATGAGTGTGCTACACCTATAACTACACCCAGACCGTCACTTCCTGTGATGCAATGAGTTTGAAACACCTATCACTACCCCAGACCGTCACTTCCTGTAATGCAATGAGTGTGCTACACCTATCACTACCCCAGACCGTCACTTCCTGTGATGCAATAGGTGTGCTTCAACTATGACTAACCCAGGCCGTCACTTCCTGTAATGCAATGAGTGTGCTACACCTATCACTACCCCAGACCGTCACTTCCTGTGATGCAATAGGTGTGCTACACCTATGACTACCACAGGCCGTCACTTCCTGTGATGCCTTGAGTGTGCTACACCTATGACTACCCCAGGACGTCACTTCCTGTGATGCAATGGGTGTGCTACACCTGTGACAACCCCAGACCGTCACTTCCTGTGATGCAATGAGTGTGCTACACCTATCACTACCGCAGACCGTCACTAACTGTGATGCAATAGGTGTGCTACACCTATGACTACCCCAGGCCGTCACTTCCTGTGGTGCTATGGGTGTGCTATACCTATGACTACCCCAGACCGTCACTTCCTGTGATGCATTGAGTGTGCTACACCTATCATTATCCCAGACCGTCACTTCCTGTGATGCAATAGGTGTGTTACAACTATGACTGCCCCAGAGCGTCACTTCCTGTGCTGCAATGAGTGTGCTACACCTATCACTACCGCAGACCGTCACTTCCTGTTATGCAATAGGTGTGCTACACTTATGACTACCACAGGCCGTCACTACCTCTGATGCCTTGAGTGGGCTATACCTATGACTACCCCAGGCCGTCAATTTCTGTGATGCAATGGGTGTGCTACACCTATGACTACCCAGGCCGTCACTTCCTGTGATGCAATGAGTGTGCTACACCTATCATTACCCCAGACAGTCACTTCCAGTGATGCAATAGGTGTGCTACAACTATGACTACCCCAGGCCTTCACTACCTGTGTTGTTATGAGTGTGCTACACATATGACTACTCCATGCCGTCACTTCCTGGGATGCAATGAGTGTGCTACACCTATGACTACCACAGGCCGTCACTTCCTGTGATGCAATGAGTGTGCTACACCTATGACTACCCCAGGACGTCACTACATGTGTTGCAATGTGTGTGCTACACCTATGACTACCCCAGGCCGTCACTACCTGTGATGCAATGGGTGTGCTACACATATGACTACCCCAGGCCGTCACTTCCTGTGATGCAATGAGTGTGCTACACCTATGACTACCCCAGGCCGTCACTACATGTGATGCAATGGGTCTGCTACACCTATGACTACCCTAGGCCGTCACTTCCTGTGATGCAATGAGTGTGCTACACCTATGACTACCCCAGACCGTCACTTTATGTGATGCAATGAGTGTGCTACACCTATGACTACCCCATTCCCTCACTACCTGTGTTACAATGAGTGTGCTACACCTATGACTACCCCAGGCCGTCAATACTTGTGTTGCAATGAGTGTGCTACACCTATGACTACCCCAGGCCGTCACTTCCTGTGATGCAATGAGTGTGCTACACCTATGACTACCCAAGGCCGTCACTTCCTGTGATGCCATTAGTGTGCTACACCTATGACTACCCCAGGCCGTCACTTCCTGTGATGCAATGAGTGTGCTACAACTATGACAACCCCAGGCCGTCACTACCTGTGATGCAATGAGTGTGCTACACCTATGACTATCACAGGCCGTCGCTACCTGTGATGCAATGAGTGTGCTACACCTATGACTACCCCAGGCCGTCTCTACCTGTGATGCAATGAGTGTGCTACACCTATGACAACCCAGACCGTCACTACCTGTGATGCAATGAGTGTGCTACACTTATGACTTTCACAGGCCGTCGCTACCTGTGATGCAATGAGTGTGCTACACCTATGACTACCCCAGGCCGTCTCTACCTGTGATGCAATGAGTGTGCTACACGTATGACTACCCCAGGCCGTCACATTCTGTGATGCAATGGGTATGCTACACCTATGACTGCCCCAGACCGTCTCTACATGTGATGCAATGGGTATGCTATACCTATGACTACCCCATGCCGTCACTTCCTGTGATGCAATGAGTGTGCTACACCTATGACTACCCCAGGCCTTCACTTCCTGTAATGCAATGGGTGTTCTACACCTATGACTACCCCAGGCCGTCACTTCCTGCGATGCAATGAGTGTGCTACACCTATGACTACCCCACACCGTCACTTCCTGCGATGCAATGAGTGTACTACACCTATGACTACCCCAGGCCGTCACTTCCTAAGATGCAATGAGTGTGCTACACCTATGACTACCCCAGGCCGTCACGTCCTGTGCAATGAGTGTGCTACACCTATGACTACCCCAGGCCGTCACTACCTGTGATGCAATGAGTGTGTTACATCTATGACTACCCCAGGCCGTCACTTCCTGTGATGCAATGAGTGTGCTACACCTATGACTACCCCAGGCCGTCACTACCTGTGATGCAATGAGTGTGTTACATCTATGACTACCCCAGGCCGTCACTTCCTGTGATGCAATGAGTGTGCTACACCTATGACTATCCCAGACCGTCACTTCCTGTGTTGCAATGGGTGTGCTATACCTATGACTTGCCCAGGCCGTCACTTCCTGTGATGCAATGAGTGTGTTACATCTATGACTACCCCAAACCGACACTTCCTGTGTTGCAATGAATGTGTTACATCTATGACTACACCAAACCGTCACTTTCTTTGATGCAATGAGTGTGTTACATCTATGACAACCCCGGACCGTCACTTCCTGTGATGCAATGAGTGTGCTAAACCTATGACTACCCAAGGCCGTCACTTCCTGTGATGCAATGAGTGTGTTACATCTATGACTACCCCAGACCGTCACTTCCTGGGTGATGCAATGAGTGTGCTACACCTATGCATACCCCAGGCCGTCACTTCCTGCGATGCAATGAATGTGCTACACCTATGACTACCCCAGGCCGTCACTTCCTGCGATGCAATGAGTGTGCTACACCTATGACTACCCCAGACCGTCAATTCCTGTGATGCAATGAGTGTGCTACACCTATGACTACCCCAGGCCGTCACTTACTGCGATTCAATGAATGTGCTACACCTATGACTACCGCAGGCCGTCACTTCCTGTTATGCAATGAGTGTGCTACACCTATGATTACCCAAGGCCGTCACTACCTGTGATGAGATGAGTGTGTTACATCTACGACTACCCCAGGCCGTAATTACCTCTGATGCAATGAGTGTGCTACACCTATGACTACCCCAGACCGTCACTTCCTGTGATGCAATGAGAGTGTTACATCTATGACTATCCCAGGCCGTCACTTCCTGGGTTGCAATGAGTGTGCTACACCTATGACTACCCCAGACCGTCACTACCTGCGATGCAATGTGTGTTCTACACCTATGACTGCCCCAGGCCGTCACTACCTGCGATGCAATGAGTCTGCTACACCTATGACTACCCTAGGCCGTCACTTCCTGCGATGCAATGAGTGTGCTACACCTATGACTACCCAAGACCGTCACTTCCTGTGATGCCTTGAGTGTGCTACACCTATGACTACCCCAGGACGTCACTTCCTTTAATGCCATGGGTGTGCTACACCTGTGACCACCCCAGACCGTCACTTCCTGTGATGCAATGAGTGTGCGACACCTATCTCTACCGCAGACCGTCACTTACTGTGATGCAATAGGTGTGCTACACCTATGACTACCCCAGGCCGTCACTTCCTGTGATGCTATGGGTGTGCTATACCTATGACTACCCCAGACCGTCACTTCCTGTGATGCATTGAGTGTGCTACACCTATGACTATCCCAGACCGTCACTTCCTGTGTTGCAATGGGTGTGCTATACCTATGACTACCCCAGGCCGTCACTTCCTGTGATGCAATGAGTGTGTTACATCTATGACTACCCCAAACCGACACTTCCTGTGTTGCAATGAATGTGTTACATCTATGACTACACCAAACCGTCACTTCCTTTGATGCAATGAGTGTGTTACATCTATGACTACCCCGGACCGTCACTTCCTGTGATGCAATGAGTGTGCTAAACCTATGACTACCCAAGGCCGTCACTTCCTGTGATGCAATGAGTGTGTTACATCTATGACTACCCCAGACCGTCACTTCCTGGGTGATGCAATGAGTGTGCTACACCTATGCATACCCCAGGCCGTCACTTCCTGCGATGCAATGAATGTGCTACACCTATGACTACCCCAGGCCGTCACTTCCTGCGATGCAATGAGTGTGCTACACCTATGACTACCCCAGACCGTCAATTCCTGTGATGCAATGAGTGTGCTACACCTATGACTACCCCAGGCCGTCACTTACTGCGATTCAATGAATGTGCTACACCTATGACTACCGCAGGCCGTCACTTCCTGTTATGCAATGAGTGTGCTACACCTATGATTACCCAAGTCCGTCACTACCTGTGATGAGATGAGTGTGTTACATCTACGACTACCCCAGGCCGTAATTACCTCTGATGCAATGAGTGTGCTACACCTATGACTACCCCAGACCGTCACTTCCTGTGATGCAATGAGAGTGTTACATCTATGACTATCCCAGGCCGTCACTTCCTGGGTTGCAATGAGTGTGCTACACCTATGACTACACCAGACCGTCACTACCTGCGATGCAATGTGTGTTCTACACCTTTGACTGCCCCAGGCCGTCACTACCTGCGATGCAATGAGTCTGCTACACCTATGACTACCCTAGGCCGTCACTACCTGCGATGCAATGAGTGTGCTACACCTATGACTACCCAAGACCGTCACTTCCTGTGATGCCTTGAGTGTGCTACACCTATGACTACCCCAGGACGTCACTTCCTGTAATGCAATGGGTGTGCTACACCTGTGACCACCCCAGACCGTCACTTCCTGTGATGCAATGAGTGTGCGACACCTATCTCTACCGCAGACCGTCACTTACTGTGATGCAATAGGTGTGCTACACCTATGACTACCCCAGGCCGTCACTTCCTGTGATGCTATGGGTGTGCTATACCTATGACTACCCCAGACCGTCACTTCCTGTGATGCATTGAGTGTGCTACACCTATCATTACCCCAGACCGTCACTTCCTGTGATGCAATAGGTGTGTTACAACTATGACTGCCCCAGAGCGTCACTTCCTGTGCTGCAATGAGTGTGCTACACCTATGACTATCCCAGGCCGTCACTTCATGTGATTCTATGGGTGTGCTATACCTATGACTACCCCAGACCGTCACTTCCTGTGATGCCATTACTGTGGTACACCTATGACTACTCCAGGCCGTCACTTCCTGTGATGCAATGATTGTGCTACACCTATGACTACCCCAGGCCGTCACTTCCTGTGATGTAATTAGTGTGCTACACATAAGACTACCCCAGGCCGTCACTTCCTGTGATGCAATGAGTGTGCTACACCTATGACAACCCCAGGCCGTCACTACCTGTGATGCAATGAGTGTGCTACACCTATGACTACCACAGGCCGTCGCTACCTGTGATGCAATGAGTGTGCTACACCTATGACTACCCCAGGCCGTCTCTACCTGTGATGCAATGAGTGTGCTACACGTATGACTACCCCAGGCCGTCACTTTCTGTGATGCAATTAGTGTGCTACACCTATGACTACCCCAGGCCGTCACTTTCTGTGATGCAATGGGTATGCTACACCTATGACTACACAGGCCGTCACTTCCTGTGATGCAATGGGTATGCTACACCTATGACTACCCCAGGCCGTCACTTTCTGTGATGCAATGGTTATGCTACACCTATGACTACCCCAGACCGCCTCTAGATGTGATGCAATATGTATGCTATATCTATGACTACCCCAGGCCGTCACTTCCTGTGATGCAATGAGTGTGCTTTACCTATGACTACCCAGGGCCGTCACTTCCTGCGATGCAATGAGTGTGCTACACCTATGACTACCCCAGACCGTCACTTCCTGCGATGCAATGAGTGTGCTACACCTATGACTACCCCAGACCGTCACTTCCTGCGATGCAATGAGTGTACTACACCTATAACTACCCCAGGCCGTCACTTCCTAAGATGCAATGAGTGTGCTACACCTATGACTACCCCAGGCCGTCACGTCCTGTGCAATGAGTGTGCTACACCTATGACTACCCCAGGCCGTCACTACCTGTGATGCAATGAGTGTGTTATATCTATGACTACCCCAGGCCGTCACTTCCTGTGATGCAATGAGTGTGCTACACCTATGACTACCCCAGGCCGTCACTACCTGTGATGCAATGAGTGTGTTACATCTATGACTACCCCAGGCCGTCACTTCCTGTGATGCAATGAGTGTCCTACACCTATGAATACCCCAGGCCGTCACTACCTGTGATGCAATGAGTGTGTTACACCTATGACTACCCCAGGCCGTCACTTCCTGTGATGCAATGAGTGTGTTACATCTATGACTACACCAAACCGTCACTTCCTGTGATGCAATGAGTGTGTTACATCTATGACTACCCCAGACCGTCACTTCCTGTGATGCAATGAGTGTGCTACACCTATGACTACCCAAGGCCGTCACATCCTGTGATGCAATGAGTGTGTTACATCTATGACTATCCCAGACCGTCACTTCCTGTGATGCAATGAGTGTGCTACACCTATGCATACCCTAGGCCGTCACTTCATGCGATGCAATGAATGTGCTACACCTATGACTACCCCAGGCCGTCACTTCCTGCGATGCAATGAGTGTGCTACACCTATGACTACCCCAGGCCGTCACTACCTGTGATGCAATGAGTGTGTTACATCTATGACTACCCCAGGCTGTCACTTCCTGTGATGCAATGAATGTGCTACACCTATGACTACCCCAGGCCGTCACTTCCTGCGATGCAATGAGTGTGCTACACCTATGACTACCCCAGGCCGTCCCTTCCTGCGATGCAATGAATGTGCTACACCTATGACTACCGCAGGCCGTCACTTCCTGTTATGCAATGAGTGTGCTACACCTATGATTACCCCAGGCCGGCACTACCTGTGATGCAATGAGTGTGCGACACCTATTACTTCCGCAGACCGTCACTTACTCTGATGCAATAAGTGTGCTACACCTATGACTACCCCAGGCCGTCACTTCCTGTGATGCTATTGGTGTGCTATACCTATGACTACCCCAGACCGTCACTTCCTGTGATGCATTGAGTGTGCTACACCTATCATTACCCCAGACCGTCACTTCCTGTGATGCAATAGGTGTGTTACAACTATGACTGCCCCAGAGCGTCACTTCCTGTGCTGCAATGAGTGTGCTACACTTATGACTATCCCAGGCCGTCACTTCATGTGATTCTATGGGTGTGCTATACCTATGACAACCCCAGACCGTCATTTCCTGTGATGCCATTAGTGTGCTACACCTATGACTACCCCAGGCCGTCACTTCCTGTGATGCAATGAGTGTGCTACACCTATGACAACCCTAGGCCGTCACTACCTGTGATGCAATGAGTGTGCTACACCTATGACTACCACAGGCCGTCGCTACCTGTGATGCAATGAGTGTGCTACACCTATGACTACCCCAGGCCGTCTCTACCTGTGATGCAATGAGTGTGCTACACTTATGACAACCCAAGGCCGTCACTACCTGTGATGCAATGAATGTGCTACACCTATGACTACCACAGGCCGTCGCTACCTGTGATGCAATGAGTGTGCTACACCTATGACTACCCCAGGCCGTCTCTACCTGTGATGCAATGAGTGTGCTACACTTATGACTACCCCAGGCCGTCACTTTCTGTGATGCAATGAGTGTGCTACACCTATGACTACCCAAGGCCGTCACTACCTGTGATGCAATGAGTGTGTTACATCTATGACTACCCCAGGCCGTCACTTCCTGTGATGCAATGAGTGTGCTATACCTATGACTACCCCAGGCCGTCACTACCTGTGATGCAATGAGTGTGTTACATCTATGACTACCCCAGGCCGTCACTTCCTGTGATGCAATGAGTGTGCTACACCTATGACTATCCCAGACCGTCATTTCCTGTGTTGCTATGGGTGTGCTACACCTATGACTACCCCAGGCCGTCACTTCCTGTGATGCAATGAGTGTGTTACATCTATGACTACCCCAAACCGACAGTTCCTGTGTTGCAATGAGTGTGTTACATCTATGACTACACCAGACTGTCACTTCCTGTGATGCAATGAGTGTGTTACATATATGACCACCCCAGACCGTCACTTCCTGTGCTGCAATGAGTGTGCTACACCTATGACTATCCCAGGCCGTCACTTCATGTGATTCTTTGGGTGTGCTATACCTATGACTACCCCAGACCGTCACTTCCTGTGATGCCATTACTGTGGTACACCTATGACTACTCCAGGCCGTCACTTCCTGTGATGCAATGATTGTGCTACACCTATGACTACCCCAGGCCGTCACTTCCTGTGATGTAATTAGTGTGCTACACATAAGACTACCCCAGGCCGTCACTTCCTGTGATGCAATGAGTGTGCTACACCTATGACAACCCCAGGCCGTCACTACCTGTGATGCAATGAGTGTGCTACACCTATGACTACCACAGGCCGTCGCTACCTGTGATGCAATGAGTGTGCTACACCTATGACTACCCCAGGCCGTCTCTACCTGTGATGCAATGAGTGTGCTACACGTATGACTACCCCAGGCCGTCACTTTCTGTGATGCAATGAGTGTGCTACACCTATGACTACCCCAGGCCGTCACTTTCTGTGATGCAATGGGTATGCTACACCTATGACTACACAGGCCGTCACTTCCTGTGATGCAATGGGTATGCTACACCTATGACTACCCCAGGCCGTCACTTTCTGTGATGCAATGGTTATGCTACACCTATGACTACCCCAGACCGCCTCTAGATGTGATGCAATATGTATGCTATATCTATGACTACCCCAGGCCGTCACTTCCTGTGATGCAATGAGTGTGCTTTACCTATGACTACCCAGGGCCGTCACTTCCTGCGATGCAATGAGTGTGCTACACCTATGACTACCCCAGACCGTCACTTCCTGCGATGCAATGAGTGTGCTACACCTATGACTACCCCAGACCGTCACTTCCTGCGATGCAATGAGTGTACTACACCTATAACTACCCCAGGCCGTCACTTCCTAAGATGCAATGAGTGTGCTACACCTATGACTACCCCAGGCCGTCACGTCCTGTGCAATGAGTGTGCTACACCTATGACTACCCCAGGCCGTCACTACCTGTGATGCAATGAGTGTGTTACATCTATGACTACCCCAGGCCGTCACTTCCTGTGATGCAATGAGTGTGCTACACCTATGACTACCCCAGGCCGTCACTACCTGTGATGCAATGAGTGTGTTACATCTATGACTACCCCAGGCCGTCACTTCCTGTGATGCAATGAGTGTCCTACACCTATGACTACCCCAGGCCGTCACTACCTGTGATGCAATGAGTGTGTTACACCTATGACTACCCCAGGCCGTCCGTTCCTGTGATGCAATGAGTGTGTTACATCTATGACTACACCAAACCGTCACTTCCTGTGATGCAATGAGTGTGTTACATCTATGACTACCCCAGACCGTCACTTCCTGTGATGCAATGAGTGTGCTACACCTATGACTACCCAAGGCCGTCACATCCTGTGATGCAATGAGTGTGTTACATCTATGACTATCCCAGACCGTCACTTCCTGTGATGCAATGAGTGTGCTACACCTATGCATACCCTAGGCCGTCACTTCATGCGATGCAATGAATGTGCTACACCTATGACTACCCCAGGCCGTCACTTCCTGCGATGCAATGAGTGTGCTACCCCTATGACTACCCCAGGCCGTCACTACCTGTGATGCAATGAGTGTGTTACATCTATGACTACCCCAGGCTGTCACTTCCTGTGATGCAATGAATGTGCTACACCTATGACTACCCCAGGCCGTCACTTCCTGCGATGCATTGAGTGTGCTACACCTATGACTACCCCAGGCCGTCCCTTCCTGCGATGCAATGAATGTGCTACACCTATGACTACCGCAGGCCGTCACTTCCTGTTATGCAATGAGTGTGCTACACCTATGATTACCCCAGGCCGGCACTACCTGTGATGCAATGAGTGTGCGACACCTATTACTTCCGCAGACCGTCACTTACTCTGATGCAATAAGTGTGCTACACCTATGACTACCCCAGGCCGTCACTTCCTGTGATGCTATTGGTGTGCTATACCTATGGCTACCCCAGACCGTCACTTCCTGTGATGCATTGAGTGTGCTACACCTATCATTACCCCAGACCGTCACTTCCTGTGATGCAATAGGTGTGTTACAACTATGACTGCCCCAGAGCGTCACTTCCTGTGCTGCAATGAGTGTGCTACACTTATGACTATCCCAGGCCGTCACTTCATGTGATTCTATGGGTGTGCTATACCTATGACAACCCCAGACCGTCATTTCCTGTGATGCCATTAGTGTGCTACACCTATGACTACCCCAGGCCGTCACTTCCTGTGATGCAATGAGTGTGCTACACCTATGACAACCCTAGGCCGTCACTACCTGTGATGCAATGAGTGTGCTACACCTATGACTACCACAGGCCGTCGCTACCTGTGATGCAATGAGTGTGCTACACCTATGACTACCCCAGGCCGTCTCTACCTGTGATGCAATGAGTGTGCTACACTTATGACAACCCAAGGCCGTCACTACCTGTGATGCAATGAATGTGCTACACCTATGACTACCACAGGCCGTCGCTACCTGTGATGCAATGAGTGTGCTACACCTATGACTACCCCAGGCCGTCTCTACCTGTGATGCAATGAGTGTGCTACACTTATGACTACCCCAGGCCGTCACTTTCTGTGATGCAATGAGTGTGCTACACCTATGACTACCCAAGGCCGTCACTACCTGTGATGCAATGAGTGTGTTACATCTATGACTACCCCAGGCCGTCACTTCCTGTGATGCAATGAGTGTGCTATACCTATGACTACCCCAGGCCGTCACTACCTGTGATGCAATGAGTGTGTTACATCTATGACTACCCCAGGCCGTCACTTCCTGTGATGCAATGAGTGTGCTACACCTATGACTATCCCAGACCGTCATTTCCTGTGTTGCTATGGGTGTGCTACACCTATGACTACCCCAGGCCGTCACTTCCTGTGATGCAATGAGTGTGTTACATCTATGACTACCCCAAACCGACAGTTCCTGTGTTGCAATGAGTGTGTTACATCTATGACTACACCAGACTGTCACTTCCTGTGATGCAATGAGTGTGTTACATATATGACCACCCCAGACCGTCACTTCCTGTGATGCAATGAATGTGCTACACCTATGACTACCCCAGGCCGTCACTTCCTGCGATGCAATGAGTGTACTACACCTATGACTACCCGAGGCCGTCACTTCCTGTTATGCAATGAGTGTGCTACACCTATGATTACCCCAGGCCGGCACTACCTGTGATGCAATGAGTGTGCGACACCTATTACTTCCGCAGACCGTCACTTACTGTGATGCAATAGGTGTGCTACACCTATGACTACCCCAGGCCGTCACTTCCTGTGATGCTATTGGTGTGCTATACCTATGACTACCCCAGACCGTCACTTCCTGTGATGCATTGAGTGTGCTACACCTATCATTACCCCAGACCGTCACTTCCTGTGATGCAATAGGTGTGTTACAACTATGACTGCCCCAGAGCGTCACTTCCTGTGCTGCAATGAGTGTGCTACACTTATGACTATCCCAGGCCGTCACTTCATGTGATTCTATGGGTGTGCTATACCTATGACTATCCCAGGCCGTCACTTCCTGTGATGCCATTAGTGTGCTACACCTATGACTACCCCAGGCCGTCACTTCCTGTGATGCAATGAGTGTGCTGCACCTATGACTACCCCAGGCCGTCACTTCCTGTGATGCAATTAGTGTGCTACACCAATGACTACCCCAGGCCGTCACTTCCTGTGATGCAATGAGTGTGCTACACCTATGACAACCCAAGGCCGTCACTACCTGTGATGCAATGAGTGTGCTACACCTATGACTACCACAGGCCGTCGCTACCTGTGATGCAATGAGTGTGCTACACCTATGACTACCCCAGGCCGTCTCTACCTGTGATGCAATGAGTGTGCTACACTTATGACAACCCAAGGCCGTCACTACCTGTGATGCAATGAGTGTGCTACACCTATGACTACCACAGGCCGTCGCTACCTGTGATGCAATGAGTGTGCTACACCTATGACTACCCCAGGCCGTCTCTACCTGTGATGCAATGAGTGTGCTACACTTATGACTACCCCAGGCCGTCACTTTCTGTGATGCAATGAGTGTGCTACACCTATGACTACAAAAGGCCGTCACTTTCTGTGATGCAATGGGTATGCTACACCTATGACTACATAGGCCATCACTTCCTGTGATGCAATGGGTATGCTACATATATGACTACCCCAGGCCGTCACTTTCTGTGATGCAATGGTTATGCTACACCTATGACTACCCCAGACCGTCACTACATGTGATGCAAAGGGTATGCTATACCTATGACTACCCCAGGCCGTCACTTCCTGTGATGCAATGAGTGTTCTATACCTATGACTACCCCAGGCCGTCACTTCCTGTAATGCAATGGGTGTTCTACACCTATGACTACCCCAGGCCGTCACTTCCTGCGATGCAATGAGTGTGCTACACCTATGACTACCCAAGACCGTCACTTCATGCGATGCAATGAGTGTACTACACCTATAACTACCCCAGGCCGTCACTTCCTAAGATGCAATGAGTGTGCTACACCTATGACTACCCCAGGCCGTCACGTCCTGTGCAATGAGTGTGGTACACCTATGACTACCCCAGGCCGTCACTACCTGTGATGCAATGAGTGTGTTACATCTATGACTACCCCAGGCCGTCACTTCCTGTGATGCAATGAGTGTGCTACACCTATGACTACCCCAGGCCGTCACTACCTGTGATGCAATGAGTGTGTTACATCTATGACTACCCCAGGCCGTCACTTCCTGTGATGCAATGAGTGTGCTACACCTCTGACTATCCCAGACCGTCATTTCCTGTGTTGCAATGGGTGTGCTACACCTATGACTACCCCAGGCCGTCACTTCCTGTGATGCAATGAGTGTGTTACATCTATGACTACCCCAAACCGACACTTCCTGTGTTGCAATAAGTGTGTTACATCTATGACTACACCAGACCGTCACTTCCTGTGATGCAATGAGTGTGTTACATATATGACCACCCCAGACCGTCACTTCCTGTGATGCAATGAGTGTGTTACATCTATGACTACCCCATGCCGTCACTTCCTGTGATGCAATGAGTGTGCTACACCTATGACTACCCCAGGCCGTCACTACCTGTGATGCAATGAGTGTGTTACATCTATGACTACCCCAGGCCGTCACTTCCTGTGATGCAATGAGTGTGCTACACCTCTGACTATCCCAGACCGTCATTTCCTGTGTTGCAATGGGTGTGCTACACCTATGACTACCCCAGGCCGTCGCTTCCTGTGATGCAATGAGTGTGTTACATCTATGACTACCCCAAACCGACACTTCCTGTGTTGCAATGAGTGTGTTACATCTATGACTACACCAGACCGTCACTTCCTGTGATGCAATGAGTGTGTTACATATATGACCACCCCAGACCGTCACTTCCTGTGATGCAATGAGTGTGCTACACCTATGACTACCCAAGGCCGTCACTTCCTGTGATGCAATGAGTGTGTTACATCTATGACTACACCAGACCGTCACTTCCTGTGATGCAATGAGTGTGCTACACCTATGACTACTCCAGGCCGTCACTTCCTGCGATGCAATGAATGTGCTACACCTATGACTACCGCAGGCCGTCACTTCCTGTTATGCAATACGTGTGCTACACCTATGATTACCCCAGGCCGTCACTACCTGTGATGAAATGAGTGTGTTACATCTACGACTACCCCAGGCCGTCACTTCATGTGATGCAATGAGTGTGCTACACCTATGACTACCACAGGCCGTCACTACCTGTGATGCAATGAGTGTGTTACATATATGACTACACCAGGCCGTCACTTCCTGTTGTGCAATGTTTGTGCTACTCCTATGACTACCCCAGACCGTCACTTCCTGTGTTGCAATGAGTGTGCTACACCTATGACTACCCCAGGCCGTCACTTCCTGTGATGCAATGAGTGTGTTACATCTATGACTACCCCAGACCGTCAGTTCCTGTGTTGCAATGAGTGTGTTACATCTATGACTGCACCAGGCCGTCACTTCCTGTGATGCAATGAGAGTGTTACATCTATGACTACCCCAGGCCGTCACTTCCTGGGTTGCAATGAGTGTGCTACACCTATGACTACCCCAGACCGTCACTACCTGCGATGCAATGAGTGTTCTACACCTATGACTTCCCTAGGCCGTCACTACCTGCGATGCAATGAATGTGCTACACCTATGACTACCCCAGGTCGTCACTACCTGCGATGCAATGGGTGTGCTACACCTATGACTACCCAAGACCGTCACTTCCTTTGATGTAATGGATATGCTACACCTGTGGCTTCCCCAGGCCGTCACTTCCTGTGATGTAATGGGTATGCTACACCTATGACTACCACAGGCCGTCACTTCCTGTGATGCCTTGAGTGGGCTATACCTATGACTACCCCAGGCTGTCAATTCCTGTGATGCAATGGGTGTGCTACACCTACGACTACCCCAGGCCGTCACTTCCTGTAATGCAATGAGTGTGTTACACCTATCACTACCCCGAGACCGTCACTTCCTGTGATGCAATGAGTGTGCTACACCTATCACTATCACAGACCGTCACTTCCTGTGATGCAATAGGTGTGCTACAACTATGACTAACCCAGGCCGTCACTTCCTGTAATGCAATGAGTGTGCTACACCTATCACAACCCCAGACCGTCACTTCCTGTGATGCAATAGGTGTGCTACACCAATGACTACCCCAGACCGTCACTTCCTGTGATGCCTTGAGTGTGCTACACCTATGACTTCCCCAGGACGTCACTTCCTGTGATGCAATGGGTGTGCTACACCTGTGACCACCCCAGACCGTCACTTCCTGTGATGCAATGAGTGTGCGACACCTATCAATACCGCAGACCGTCACTTACTGTGACGCAATAGGTGTGCTACACCTATGACTACCCCAGGCCTTCACATCCTGTGATGCTATGGGTGTGCTATACCTATGACTACCCCAGACCGTCACTTCCTGTGATTCATTGAGTTTGCTACACCTATCATTACCCCAGACCGTCACTTCCTGTGATGCAATAGGTGTGTTACAACTATGACTGCCCCAGAGCGTCACTTCCTGTGCTGCAATGAGTGTGCTACACCTATGACTATCCCAGGCCGTCACTTCATGTGATTCTATGGGTGTGCTATACCTATGACTACCACAGGCCGTCAATTCCTGTGATGCCTTGAGTGTGCTACACCTATGACTTCCCCAGGACGTCACTTCCTGTGATGCAATGGGTGTGCTACACCTGTGACCACCCCAGACCGTCACTTCCTGTGATGCAATGAGTGAACGACACCTATCACTACTGCAGACCGTCACTTACTGTGACGCAATAGGTGTGCTACACATATGACTACCCCAGACCGTCACATCCTGTGATGCTATGGGTGTGCTATACCTATGACTACCCCAGATCGTCACTTCCTGTGATTCATTGAGTTTGCTACACCTATCATTACCCCAGACCGTCACTTCCTGTGATGCAATAGGTGTGTTACAACTATGACTGCCCTAGAGCGTCACTTCCTGTGCTGCAATGAGTGTGCTACACCTATGACTATCCCAGGCCGTCACTTCATGTGATTCTATGGGTGTGCTATACCTATGAGTACCCCAGACCGTCACTTCCTGTGATGCATTGAGTGTGCTACACCTATCATTACCCTAGACCGTCACTTCCTGTGATGCAATAGTTGTGTTACAACTATGACTGCCCCAGAGCGTCACTTCCTGAGCTGCAATGAGTGTGCTACACCTATCACTACCACAGGCCTCACTTCCTGTGATGCCTTGAGTGGGCTATACCTATGACTACCCCAGACCGTCAATTCCTGTGATGCAATGGGTGTGCTACACCTATGACTACCCAGGCCGTCACTTCCGGTGATGCAATGAGAGTGCTACACCTATCATTACCCCCAGACCGTCACTTCCTGTGATGCAATAGGTGTGCTACAACTATGACTACCCCAGGCCGTCACTACCTGTGATGCCTTGAGTGTGCTACACCTATGACTACCCAAGGACGTCACTTCCTGTGATGCAATGAGTGTGCTACACCTGTGACCACCCCAGACCGTCACTTCCTGTGATGCAATGAGTGTGCTACACATATCACTACCGCAGACCGTCACTTACTGTGATGCAATAGGTGTGCTACACCTATGACTACCCGAGGCCGTCACGTCCGGTGATGCTATGGGTGTGCTATACCTATGACTACCCCAGACCGTCACATCCTGTGATGCATTGAGTGTGCTATACCTATCATTACCCCAGACCGTCACTACCTGTGTTGCAATAGGTGTGTTACAACTATGACTGCCCCAGAGCGTCACTTCCTGTGCTGCAATGAGTGTACTACACCTATGACTACCCCAGGCCGTCACTTCATGTGATGCTATGGGTGTGCTATACCTAAGACTACCCCAGACCGTCACTTCCTGTAATGCATTGAGTGTAGTACACCTATCATTACCCTAGACCGTCACTTCATGTGATGCAATAGGTGTGTTACAACTATGACTGCCCCAGAGCGTCACTTCCTGTGCTGCAATGAGTGTGCTACACCTATCACAACTTCAGACCGTCACTTCCTGTGATGCAATAGGTGTGCTACACCTATGACTACCACAGGCCGTCACTTCCTGTGATGCCTTGAGTGGGCTATACCTATGACTACCCCAGGCCGTCATTTCCTGTGATGCCATAGGTGTGCTACAACTATGACTACACAGGCCGTCACTTCCTGTGATGCCTTGAGTGGGCTATACCTATGACTACCCCAGACCGTCACTTCCTGTGATGCAATAGGTGTGCTACAACTATGACTACCCCAGACCGTAACTTCCTGTGTTGCAATGAGTGTGCTACACCTATGACTACCCCAGACCGTCACTTCCTGTGATGTAATGAGTGTGTTACATCTATGACTACCCCATGCCGTCACTTCCTGTGTTGCAATGAGTGTGCTACACGTATGACTACCCCAGACTGTCACTACCTGCGATGCAATGCGTGTGCTACACCTATGACTACCCCAGGCCGTCACTACCTGCGATGCAATGAGTGTGCTACACCTATGACTACCCCAGACCGTCACTTCCTGTGATGCAATGGATGTGCTACACCTGTGACTACCACAGGCTGTCACTTCCTGTGATGCCTTGAGTGGGCTATACCTATGACTACCCCAGACCGTCAATTCCTGTGATGCAATGGATGTGCTACACTTATGACTACCCCAGGCCGTCACTTCCTGTAATGCAATGAGTGTGCTACACCTATCACTACCCCCAGGCCGTCACTTCCTGTAATGCAATGAGTGTGCTACACCTCCTATCACTACCCCAGACCGTCACTTCCTGTGATGCAATAGGTGTGCTACAACTATGGCTAACCCAGGCCGTCACTTCCTGTAATGCAATGAGTTTGCTACACCTATCACTACCCCAGACGTCACTTCCTGTGATGCAATAGGGGTGCTACACCTATGTCTACCCCAGACCGTCACTTCCTGTGATGCAATGGGTATGCTACACCTATAACTACCCCAGGCCGTCACTACCTGTGTTGCAATGAGTGTGCTACACCTATGACTACCGAAAGCCGTCACTTTCTGTGATGCAATGGGTGTAATACACCTATGACTACCCCAGGCCTTCACTACCTGTGATGCAATGAGTGTGCTACACCTATGACTACCCCAGACCGTCACTTCATGTGATGCAATGTGTGTGCTACACCTATGACTACCCAAGGCCGTCACTTCCTGTGATGCAATGAGTGTGCTACACCTATGACTACCCCAGGCCGTCACATCATGTGATGCAATGGGTGTGCTACATATAATGTTTGAAGGTGGTTGGCTTAAACATGTTAAATAAACTAAAAATAAATAAGATATTTAAAAATGTGGTTGTTTTAAATAATTAATGATAATAGGCCACAGTTTTTGTTGGGATTTTGTTAATAACTTTTTTGTTTTGTTATTATATTTATAATATATATTGATTAATTAATAATAATATAAACGTATCAATGCTTCAAACTAATTTTATTATTTAAAAAACACATTAAAAAATCAAAAAACAACAACAAAAAAACCCATAAAAAAAACCATAAAAAATAAATAATAAAAAATAATAAATAAATAAAAAAAAATGTCAAAAAAAATGTCAACAAAATAAATGAAATAACATTGATAATGGAGTGATACTAGTAGCTGTAATATTGATAACATTAGGAATTCATTCATGATTATATTGATATTATATAATATACTGTAAATAGTAATTTAGATTGGCTTTCAATCTTTAAAGGGACACATGGCAATCTTGAAGTTTGTATACATACTATCCTGTGTTTAACGCTACAGTGTTTTGTCTACATTTTCAACCCAGGGAGTCAATTTGCAGGTTTTGAGTCTGTCTACGAGAAAACAATTAAAACTATCGATAACAGTGTGTCACATTAGAAAACTATGAGTATTTGACACACTCCCGCGGGAATAAATCGCTGAATGTTAATATAATATACTTCTGTCTTAAATATTAAGCAAGAAGGACGAGTTCCTGCAAAAAAGAGCACTTATTTCAAGGCAGATATGGAGTTTTCCAATGACACTTTTATGCTGTTAGCGCCCTGGGATTGCACTATAGAAATGAGAACACATAATAAATAAAACCCTGGTTCATTATGAGACTGATGTCCATATCAATTTGCGACTGAGAATGCATACATGGCAATCTTGAGTTTTATACCATGCATTATAATTAGTACAGCTATGTATTAATCTTGTATCATTTTGACTTTAAAACTGCTTGCATATATTTAAATAAAACATTGAGAATTCTATTTCCTTCATTATTCTACACATTTTTAAATATATTATTGGTGCAGTATTATCAAAAGTCAATAATATGTAAAAACAATTTACTTTGAACTATTCTAACAACTAATATTAATGATTGAACAAATGCAAGTTACAAGAAAAACTAACGGGACGCGGTGAGTTTTTAAAAAATCAAGATTGCCGTGTGTCCTTTAAGTATTATTATGACAAGCATTAATATAAACATAATTCGTCTGCCACCATCTAGTTGATGGATAAATGTTGTATCAAGCCATAATGTTGGCCTAATTGTTGTTGTCATCGTTGTTATGCACTATGTGATTTGCTTCTGTTGCTATTATTTACTCTCCGAGGCTTGTCGTGAAATTGTTTTTATGATGTTAACCATGTAATTGCAGTATTTATGCACTAGGTTTGTTTTCTTATTGCTGATAAGTATAACACATAACACAACATTAACTGCTTGTTTGTTGATTTCAGCTATGTTTAACGTGTTGCTGTCGACTGTTGCTGCTAATGAAAGACTGTTTCTAAAACATCCAACAGTTTCTGTCTAGTGATCCACTTTACATTTATTCAGTTTGCGTACAATGAATTTTCATTGCAATGGATGTTGCTTTTATACTGATGTGGTTGCTGATGCTGCTTACTTATAATTGGATATCTATCACTTATTCAAAGGCTTATTTCGTTTAATTCTCTCGAACACTTTGCATATTTCAGTTTGTCAAGGCATTATGGCCAGCGGTTCGTTGCAGTTTAGTTATCTGTGTTATCTACTACACCCAGACATTCAGGCTGATGATAACTGTCTTGAAGAGGATGGGAACAATTTGTTTCTAAACCAGTTAGTGACTGAATTTGACTGTTTCAGTAACAGCAGGCAGTATCTGTAAATATATACTTTCATGACACCTTTTTTGTTTTGGGAGTGGCATTCTGATATTTTGCTTTTGATATGCACTCTTTGCTGCTGCCAAACAATGTGGCGGTGTATGGGAGCCTGGACACTCTATATGGCGGGCAGCGAAGGTGTGAAAGGAAGGACATATAAGTTTCAGTTTAACGTAATTCAGGTTATGTATACCTAGATACTGAATTGTAATCTAAACATAAATTATATACAAATTTTCTGTCCGTACGAATTGCTAAAAAGCATTTGAATTTATTGAATGCGGTGCACTTGCAATTATGCTTGAATATTAACCATGCTTTCATGTAAATGCTTATCAGAAAAGTTGCTTTCATAATAAACATTTAATTTGGTACACATATATTTATGTCCTTAATATTGTAATATTTAATTTGCTTTATTTCGTAATGCTTTCTACTGTAAGGTCTTGCCATAATGGTCTTTCGGGATTACCGGCAGCCCGATTGTTAAGTCCCATTCTTGGGACTTGTTTTTCAATCCATGTCACGCCCAATTTATTTGCCAAATCTATTAAATAAAGTTTAAAACATATTTTGTGTTGTTATAACAGTGCTCTCCAGTAAATAAATATATATATACCTGCTCATGTCACAAGCGGAATTATATATATAACAAATAAAAAATAAACTTTCATTCAATCTTTCGTACTTGTTTTGTACCAGAGAATCAAATATGCCAACTTGAGTGAATTTCAGTTCAATGACAATAAGATGGTACGGCTGGTACTACAGGTACTACCTATAATCTATAGGTCTAACACGGTGGCATGCGTTAAAACGACTGAATACTATTGGGATGATTAAATAGAACGGATGCCCGAAGCGCCGAAAATGAAAGTTGTCGTGGAAGCTTTGAATTTCAATAATTTCAAGAGCGAATGTCAATTTTTATTATTTCAGGACCCGTTTATATTATGTCTATCTACAGTCCCTGATTATTTCAAACTCGGATGTCTGGGTTAGGTGTATGTGTGTGAGGTGGAGATGGGGGTGGGCGGGGTGGGGGGGGGGGGTAGGGGCGTGGGTGAAGAGAGAGAGAGAGAAGCGGTAATATGGGGTGTCATTTGATTTTTTATTTGTTTCCACCTACGTCGTGGGGCCTGGGGGAAGGGGCATCAAATACATTAATTATTCTCAATTACAGTGTCATTTTTCCATACTTTCGCACATTAATTGGTATAGTTGTCAATGAAAGAGACACACAGCATGTCAAATGATTTATTATTTAAAACTCGGACGACTTCCCTGGGGTGGGGGGGGGGGGGGGGGGGGTCGAGGTGGGGGGGGGGGGGTGTTAGGTGAGTGTGTCGGGTGGGGGTGGGTGAGAGGTCTTTCTTAATAAAATGTAATGATTTTAGGATATCAGTATAATTTGCTCAAGGGTCACCATGGGACTCTGGAATAGGGGTTTTCAAGTTCCAATACACAGCTACCCTATTATTCCTTAAACATGTTCTATTCATTTACAGTGTCATACATGTATACAGAAAAAGCATAAATGGTACTGTGTTTTTTTTTATCTGAGTATCAAAGAACAATCGAAACAATTACATTTAAAATGGATGCAGGGTTAAAGTGAATTGACCTGTGTGAAAAAAACGTGAGTATTTGCGAAATTCGTTCTAGTTATTATTATTATTATTATTGTTGGTATTTACAGAAATAAAAGCTAAGGGCAGATAACACACAATGTATGTTAACTTACTTCCAGTGAAGGTGGTGCCCCTTTGTTTAAACCCAGGATTGGGTGACAGTAATGATTGTACGGTGTACCGTTAGGGCCAAAAGGTCAACCCTTAAAAACGTATAAAACATATGGAAGCAAACATTTAACCATTGTAAACATTAAACGCACATTCTATCGAAAGAAGGTAAAGATAACCAAACCAATTAGAATATACTTTTCCTTTCTAAGCAAATTACATGTGAATATAGTTTTTTAGATTCTATATATACAAAACAATACGAACTAATATAAACGTGTGACCTCTCTGTTATAAAGGTGTTTCTATAAAGGGAGATAATAAAGTACACTTTTAAGTTTTTAATTAAAAATATTGAGCTAACATTAAAAACTGATTCACAGAAATATTACAATTCAAAGTTCCATTTTATTTTTTTGTCTTTGTGACCTTCGTAGCATGGCAGACAGGTAGGGATCGCTTTGTTCGTAGTCTGTCTTCATTTGTTGTCTTCGTCCTTCTGTCCGTCACGCTTTAACCTGCAATATGAACTTGGTCACAAGTATTTAACCTATGTTTAAACTTCATAAACATCTTCATCTCACCCCAAGGAAAGTCGTTACACATGTCTAATAACTTTGTCTTTCATTTCGACAAAGTTATGCACCTGTCCATTAAACCTTAACCTGCAACCTGACCTAGCTCATAACGTTAAATAAGCACATGACAGCCTACAAAAGTGTTCCGTCGAATACCCTTCTAGTTATTTATTTAAAATATGCCAAAGAGTATGTGATTATCAGCCCTTGATTCCATCATTGAATTATATACTCTTGTTAAATTCATCTTCACACTGAAAATATGTATAGCATACTTGTAAAAGTACACGACTGTTAAAAATAGAAAAAAAATCATTATATCCATGTGCCTTCAATACACAAATGATACACATGAAAAGCGTGCACTTACATTGTAAACTGAAACATGTGGTATGGTGAAACGTTCGGATGAACAGTTTATTATATTTGTTATTTGGTTTGGAACATTACTGTTCGAATACAGACATGCTAATGATCAATTGGTTTTGTTTGGCAATGTTTCTATGCAAGCAAAATAGTCACTCAGTTCTGTTTAACGCATCCACAAATAAAGGTGCCGGTTATAAAATAATTACAGAGAAATTCCGTCAATGTCATCATACTATAACATTGAGATTATTTCGAAACCACATGTCATTGAAAGAATACCTTTGCCTTATTACAATGGTGCACTTTTAAATTTGAATGTGATAACATGTTTATTTTATTTAGAAATGATGTCTCGTCTGCTCTCGCTGGATAAATGGAACAATTATTTGACATTAAAAGAAAAACACAAAAAAAATGAATAAAATTGCGTCATACTTTTTGGATATAAAGCGCACAATGTCAGCCATATATTTATTCTTTCTGATATTATGTTCACGTAAATAATATTGAATTACTGTCATGTACTTTATGGTTGACATTGCTCATGCCTGAAGTATGCATTTGGTTAACAATTTCACTTGACCATACCCCATCCATTTTGAAGGTTGTTTTTATATAAAGATGGCAGATCAATAGTCCTTAAATAAACACCAGCTAACAGGTGTTACACGTGATGCAAGTTAACAAGGCAATGTTGCAAAGAGGTTTGAAAGACAAGCACAGCAGTCTTTGCTTCAGTTCTTGGGAGTAGCAAATCGTTCTTAAACGAAAACAACTGATTTACAAAGTAGTTTGAGTATATGACTGCTGAAAGAACAGTATAATCTAGATACCGCTAAGGCAATTATAACAGAGTATCCTGATAGGCATGTTTTCAAAGACGGTAGTTAAATATTATTTTAAACAGCAGGTTGTCTAAATGGGCACACAGTCTATAGTAGAAACTGATGGTGAGATTTTCCAATCTAATCCACGCAGTAGGATTGGCATAAAACAAGCCGTTGTAATGTAATAATTATCAACTGGATGTCAGTTGATAATCCAGTGTCTCATTACAACGGCTTGTTGTATGTCCATCCTATAGTGTTGTGGATTTAACTGGTCAGCTCTTGATGAGCAGTATTCCCTATATATATGCAGCAGCAGCAGTACACCTTTTGCGTGCATACCATCACGTGCAAACAAGGAAAGTCTGACATACCTTTAGGGATTTGTTCCGTTACTCTCCTCCATCAAAGCGATATTTTTGACGTGCTGAGAGGTCCTTTTCAGACCTGTATCCTCTGAAAGCCACAATTTATTTCCAGGACTAAGGCCTAAGTATTAGTCAATTGTATTGATAAAAAGAATGACAATCTGTCATAAAATAGGCCCCAAGAGAGGGTGATGCACATATTTGGGAACAAACCCAATTTGTTAAATATAAATCTCAAAATACGTCATTTTCTTAATAAATTATTTTTTATTTATGAACCTCAGTTAGTCGTAGTATGCATTTATTTTATCCTAATTAATTCATTTGGTGTTTTAGAACGATTATTGATTTTTTTCAAAACAAGTGGCCCATATGGAAAATGTACACAAAATGGTTGCTTCAAATCCGGTAGTCGATCTGTCAATTTTAAATATGAATGGTGTTAACATTTATTTAAATTTGTCAATGAATATTTTAACTTGAACTACTGCGTGTTTTCTGTCATAATTAATTATCGAAAGAGCATGATTCATCCGGATTTTAAACGATGTTTTTTCACAAGTTAGACCGTTATTATTTGGTTCGATAAAAGCCGAGTTCGTTCTTTTCGAATGAACTCAACTTGGCCACTTGTTTTGGAAGAATTCATATTCTAAGAGCCCGGACGGCGATGGGCCCATAATGGAATGAATCACTTGAGAGTTTCCGACAATGATCAACCAAATGTTTGCCAATGTTCGTGTCCATCAAGACCAACTATGAACATTTTTACTTTTTCTTACCAATGTAAAACTGTATGGGCCTCATCTACAACTATCAACTTGATTGAGCAGTTACTTCCAACCATATCCCTCCACTTGGTGTTACCAACAATATTTTCCGGCGACGAATATAAAAATTCAGGTTCACCCTTAAGAATGACGGTCTCTTCCTCTGAATTCCTGCCAATGTAGGTGCCCGTAAATCCCAGAGAACCTAAAACAGCAAATACAAGTAATCTTTCATTGATGCCGTTTCAAAAGTTGTATAACAATACAAAGAAGCAGAGCAAATTTACAGTCCGTAAAAGCACATACCTGTACATGTAGCTACCATGTGGCGCCGGGTTACACACTACCCCACTGTTCATATAACACGGTGATTTTTTTCTTTCAGAAACTGTAAACAATGTCATATGATGTTATTTTACATATATATATATATATATTATTTTTGCCTTCCTAAGCATTCAATTTTTCTGAATGGGGTTGCAGATGGAATGGAGGTAGTACATGTATGCATCTTCTTTTTATGCTGTCTGATTTTAAAACACCAACATTTATATATTTAAATTATGGTCAAATACTTTTATTTGCAGTTTTTAAGTTACTTCGAAACTTTTTGTCAGTACCCTAATACATCTTTATTTACATTTTTGAAAAATGCTTTGTTTTGTTATAAATAGATATCAAAATTCTTTTATTTTATCCTTTATTTTTGTAGAATTTTACCATGTACATTAATATAATAGAATGTTTAAAGAACATTCAACTCCCTTATATTGCAATAAAATTGTATTTTAAATAGTGCAGTTTTCGGCGGTTTTGGTTTAATTTTCGATATTCTGGGCCAAAAGAAATGGCATTTTCAAATCTCTAATCCTTTAGGATTGTCTCTTCTGTAGCTCATGACACCTATACATTTAAAGAAATACTATAACGACTTCTGTTTTTTAAAATTTAATCATAATTTAAAATTTCATAACTATTTCAAAAATCAGCAACTTTAAATCATTTGTGTTTAAACCCCCCACCCCCGCCCCACCCTCCCCACCCCCACCCCAAATTTCAAGATTTATTCATTTTATTCACTCCAAATATTTGCTTTCTAGAACATGTATGCAACAGATAACTTTAAGGACTTTCAATCTCCTTATATTGTAATGAGAATTATAGTTTTAAAAGTAAACCCGTTTTTAGTGATTTTGGTTCAAATTTGTTTTTCCAAAACACTGATCCTTTAGAATTTGACCTATATCTCAGGACATCTTTAGATGAATGAAAACACTTTAAAAACTTCTATTTCGTTTAATTGGAAGTGTCAATATTTTTTAAAATAATTATTTCAAAACATTTGCGACCTGTATTCCTTTTTAGCTGATTTCCCCCCCAAAATAGCAAGTTGTATGAATATAACAGACAA
This sequence comes from Cyrtodaria siliqua, assembly GCA_037043455.1. Lineage (NCBI taxonomy): Eukaryota > Metazoa > Mollusca > Bivalvia > Adapedonta > Hiatellidae > Cyrtodaria > Cyrtodaria siliqua. The sequence continues at coordinate 104,836 of JAWPHD010002434.1, read as the reverse complement.
CTTTCAGAAGCTTCAGCTCCTTAATATTGCAATGATAATAATATTTAAAAATATATTCCACTTTATAGGGATTTTTGTTCAAATTTGGATGTTTTGCCCAATAAAAATGTGTTAAGCTAACGTTTAAGAAAAACTATCCTGGCTATTTCTTTTTTACTAAGATATATCTAAAAGGTGGTAGCATTTAAAATGTGCCAGCTGAGTTGGTACCGAAAAGTTAAGTAGCCCATGATCTTCTTGTACTGGACACTAACTAACCTCGATCAGTAATAAGTGGGATCAAAGCTACAGAAGAAGTGAAGTAAGTGCCTTTTCTATGCCAAGTTCCTCATTTTATGCCATGTTATAGTAACATTTCCGGACACCATTTAAAGATGCCAACACATTTATTTGTAACCCTGTGTGTAGTCATTCCTCCCTTGATACTCTCCTTTGCACCTGTCCCCAACCCCTTATACGGTTGGTCCGTCTCGTAAATATAAGCGCCCTTTTTCTTTTGTTTATGCGCGCAAGGTAACTGTTAAACTACTCATTAGTATTTTAAGATACGACCATTGGAGACACCAAGATAACAATTAGCCACATGTTTATTTAAGATATGTAATTAATAATGTCGTTTGGGGTGTATTGCTAAACTAAGCATTTTAGTTTCAGCTAAATATAGGAAATCGTCATACACTATTTTGATATTGTTTAAGGCTGGACGTATTATCTCCCTTGCATGCACACATCGTTATATTGTCACTGTGGCTAAGCGTGGTAGCATTGTTTGGGCATTGTTGCGTAGAGATTGATTATTTTTATGCCTGAAGGTATTATCTCCCTTGCGTGCACATATCGTTATAAATGTTTTTTGTGGTTTGGGCATTGGTGTTTAGAAATTGTCTTTAAGGCATGGGAGGTATAATCTCCCATGCTTGCACTTATCGTTATAATGTTTTTGTGGTTTGGGCATTCGTGTGGAGAAATTGATTGCCTTTAAGGCTGGACGTATTATCTCCTTTGCGTGCACATATCGTTATAGCGAGCACAGCTCGCGTCACGAAGCGACGCGAGCGCAAGCGAGCTCCTATGGTATCATGCAGGCGAAAAGTAAACATACCCATCCATCCTTTCAGGTATGATAGTAACCCAGAAATGTTAATAAAAGTAATTATACGTGTTTTATTTATTGTCAAATGCCCCCAAAAATATTAATCTAAAAACAGTTTAAACCTATCTACGGAGGAAGAATGTTTTCAAATATACGGCTTGAAAACGGTACAGTAAATTAGTGCACATAAACAAACACAATCTCCACGCAGAGTTATCGTTCCTTACACTCACATATCAAATGAGGAACGAGTGTACTCTGGGTAGAGATTGAAACAAACAGTGTTTTTCAACTTAAGATATTGTAAACTGTTATGCTTCTACTGTTTTTACTGTTGTTGATGTTGCTGCTGTTGCTGCTGCTGCTGATGCTTTTGCTTATCTGCTGCTAACGTTTTGCTGCTGCTATTGCTGCTGCTGCTGCTGCTGATGATGATTATCAGCTGCTAGTGTGTTTGCTGCTGCTACTGCTGATGCTTATCTGCTGCTAATGTTTTTGCTAATGCTGTTGCTGCTGCTGATGATGATGCTTATCTGCTGCTACTGCTGCTGCTGCTGATGATGATGATGCGTATCTGCTGTTACTGTTTTTGCTGCTGCTGCTGATGATGATGATGCTTATCTAATGCTAATGTCTTCGCTACTGCTGCTGCTGCTGCTGATGATGATGATTCTTATCTGCTGCTACTGTTTTTGTTGCTGCTGGAGATACTGCTTCTGTTTTTGCTGCTGCTGCTGCTGCTGTTGCTGATGCTTATCTGCTGCTACTGTTTTTCTGCTGCTACTGCTGCTGCTGCTGATGATGATGATCATGCTTATCTGCTGCTACTCTTGTTGCTGCTGCTACTGCTGCTGATGATGATGATGTTGATGCTTATCTGCTGCTACTGTTTTTGCTCCTCCTGTTGCTATTGTAGCTGCTGCTGCTGATGATGATGAGGATGCTATGATAATGATGATGATGCTTATCTGTTGCTACTGTTTTTGCTGCTGCTGCTGCTGCTGTTGTAGCTACTGCGGCTGCCGCTGCTGCTGATGATGATGATGATTATGATGATGATACTTATCTACTGCTACTGTTTTTGTTGTTGCTGTTGATGTTGCTGCTGCTGCTGCTGATGATGATGATGATGATGATGATGATGATGCTTTTCTGCTGCTAGTGTTTTTGCTGCTGCTGCCGCTGCGGCTGCTGCTGATAATGATTATGCTTATCTGCTGCTAGTGTTTTTGCTGTTTTGTTGCTGCTGCTGCTGCTGATGATGATGATGCTTATCTGCTGCTACTGTTTTTGCTGCTGCTGCTGCTGCTGCTGCTGCTGATGATGATGATGATGTTGTTGATGATGTTTATCTGCTGCTACTGTTTTGTGCTGCTGCTGCTGATGTTGCTGTTGCTGTTGCTGCTGATGTTGCTGCTGCTGCTGCTGCTGCTGCTGCTGCTGCTGCTGCTGCTGATGATGATGATGATTATGATGATGATACTTATCTACTGCTACTGTTTTTGTTGTTGCTGTTGATGTTGCTGCTGCTGCTGCTGCTGCTGATGATGATGATGATGATGCTTTTCTGCTGCTAGTGTTTTTGCTGCTGCTGCCGCTGCGGCTGCTGCTGATAATGATGATGCTTATCTGCTGCTAGTGTTTTTGCTGTTTTGTTGCTGCTACTGCTGCTGATGATGATGATGCTTATCTGCTGCTACTGTTTTTGCTGCTGCTGCTGCTGCTGCTGCTGCTGCTGCTGATGATGATGATGATGATGTTGTTGATGATGTTTATCTGCTGCTACTGTTTTGTGCTGCTGCTGATGTTGCTGTTGCTGCTGCTGTTGCTGCTGCTGCTGCTGCTGATGATGATGATGATGATGCTGGTGATATTTTATGATGATGATGATCCTTGAGACAGTGATGTTATGCTGCTGCTGCTGAGTTGATTGTGATGCTGAATATGGAGACTTTGGAGAAGGTGGTGTTGTGGTTGTGGAAATGCTGCAGGTGATGATCATGAAGCTGATGCTTATCTGCTGCTTATGCTTTTGCTACTGCTGCTGCTGCTGATGATGATGCTTATCTTCTGCTACTGCTGCTGATGATGATGATGATTATCTGCTGCTACTGATTTTGCTGCTGCTAGTGCTGCTGCTGATGATGATGATGATGCTTATTTGCTGCTACTGTTTATGCTGCTACTGCTGATGATGATGATGATGCTTATCTGCTGCTACTGTTTTTACTGCTGCTGCTGCTGCTGCTGATGATGATGATGATTCTTATCTGCTGCTACTGTTTTCGCTAATGCTGCTGCTGCTGCTGCTGATGATGATGATGATGATTCTTATCTGCTGCTACTGTTTTTGTTGCTGCTGGTGATACTGCTACTGTTTTTGCTGCTGCTGCTACTGTTGCTGATAATGATGATGCTTATCTGCTGCTACTGTTTTTGCTGCTGCTGCTACTGCTGCTGCTGATGATGATATGATGCTTAACTGCTGCAACTCTTTTTCTGCTGCTACTGCTGCTGCTGCTGCTGATGATGATGATGCTTATCTGCTGCTACTGTTTTTGCTCCTCCTGTTGCTGTTGTAGCTGCTGCTGCTGATGAGGATGAGGATGCTATGATAATGATGATGATGCTTATCTGCTGCTACTGTTTTTGCTGCTGCTGCTGCTGCTGATGATGATGATGATGTTGTTGATGATGTTTATCTGCTGCTACTGTTTTGTGCTGCTGATGCTGATGTTGCTGTTGCTGCTGATGTTGCTGCTGCTGCTGCTGCTGCTGCTGATGATGATGATGATGGTGATATTTTATGATGATGATGATCCTTGAGACAGTGATGTTATGCTGCTTCTGCTGAGTTGATTGTGATGCTGAATATGGAGACTGTGGAGAAGGTGGTGTTGTGGTTGTGGAAATGCTGCAGGTGATGATCATGATGCTGATGCTTATCTGCTGCTTATGCTTTTGCTACTGCTGCTACAGCTGATGATGATGCTTATCTGCTGCTACTGCTGCTGATGATGATGATGCTTATCTGCTGCTACTGTTTTTGCTGCTGCTGCTGCTGCTGCTGATGATGATGATGCTTATCTGCTGCTACTGTTTATGCTGCTGCTGCTGATGATGATGATGATGCTTATCTGCTGCTACTGTTTTTACTGCTGCTGCTGATGATGATGATGATTCTTATCTGCTGCTACTGTTTTCGCTACTGCTGCTGCTGATGATGATGATGATGATGATGTGATGCTTATCTGCTGCTACTCTTTTTCTGCTGCTGCTGCTGCTGATGATGATGATGCTTATCTGCTGTTACTGTTTTTGCTCCTCCTGTTGCTGTTGTAGCTGCTGCTGGTGATGAGGATGATGATGCTATGATAATGATGATGATGCTTATCTGCTGCTACTGTTTTTGCTGCTGCTGCTGCTGCTGATGATGATGATGATGTTGTTGATGATGTTTATCTGCTGCTACTGTTTTGTGCTGCTGCTGCTGATGTTGCTGCTGATGTTGCTGCTGCTGCTGCTGCTGCTGCTGATGATGATGATGATGGTGATATTTTATGATGATGATGATCCTTGAGACAGTGATGTTATGCTGCTGCTGCTGAGTTGATTGTGATGCTGAATATGGAGACTGTGGAGAAGGTGTTGTTGTGGTTGTGGAAATGCTGCAGGTGATGATCATGATGCTGATGCTTATCTGCTGCTTATGCTTTTGCTACTGCTGCTGCTGCTGATGATGATGCTTATCTGCTGCTACTGCTGCTGCTGATGATGATGCTTATCTGCTGCTACTGTTTTTGCTGCTGCTAGTGCTGCTGCTGATGATGATGATGATGCTTATTTGCTTCTACTGTTTATGCTGCTGCTGCTGCTGATGATGATGATGCTTATCTGCTGCTACTGTTTTTACTGCTGCTGCTGCTGATGATGATGATGATTCTTATCTGCTGCTACTGTTTTCGCTACTGCTGCTGCTGCTGCTGCTGATGATGATGATGATGATTCTTATCTGCTGCTACTGTTTTTGTTGCTGCTGGTGATACTGCTACTGTTTTTGCTGCTGCTGCTACTTTTGCTGATAATGATGATGCTTATCTGCTGCTACTGTTTTTGCTGCTGCTGCTACTGCTGCTGCTGATGATGATATGATGCTTATCTGCTGCAACTCTTTTTCTGCTGCTACTGCTGCTGCTGCTGATGATGATGATGCTTATCTGCTGCTACTGTTTTTGCTCCTCCTGTTGATGTTGTAGCTGCTGCTGCTGATGAGGATGAGGATGCTATGATATTGATGATGATGCTTATCTGCTGCTACTGTTTTTGCTCCTCCTGTTTCTGTTGTAGCTGCTGCTGCTGATGAGGATGAGGATGCTATGATAATGATGATGATGCTTATCTGCTGCTACTGTTTTTGCTGCTGCTGCTGCTGCTGCTGCTGCTGCTGCTGCTGCTGCTGCTGATGATGATGATGTTGTTGATGATGTTAATCTGCTGCTACTGTTTTGTGCTGCTGCTGCTGATGTTGCTGTTGCTGCTGATGTTGCTGCTGCTGCTGCTGCTGATGATGATGATGATGATGGTGATATTTTATGATGATGATGATCCTTGAGACAGTGATGTTATGCTGCTGCTGCTGAGTTGATTGTGATGCTGAATATGGAGACTGTGGAGAAGGTGGTGTTGTGGTTGTGAAAATGCTGCAGGTGATGATCATGATGCTGATGCTTATCTGCTGCTTATGCTTTTGCTACTGCTGCTGCTGCTGATGATGATGCTTATCTGCTGCTACTGCTGCTGATGATGATGATGCTTATCTGCTGCTTCTGTTTTTGCTGCTGCTAGTGCTGCTGCTGATGCTGCTGATGATGCTTATCTGCTGCTACTGTTTATGCTGCTGCTGCTGATGATGATGATGATGCTTATCTGCTGCTACTGTTTTTACTGCTGCTGCTGATGATGATGATGATTCTTATCTGCTGCTACTGTTTTCGCTACTGCTGCTGAAGATGATGCTGCTGCTGCTACTGCTGCTGCTGCTGATGATGATGATGATGATTATTATCTGCTGCTACTGTTTTTGTTGCTGCTGGTGATACTGCTACTGTTGCTGATAATGATAATGCTTATCTGCTGCTACTGTTTTTGCTGCTGCTGCTTCTGCTGCTGCTGATGATGATATGATGCTTATCGGCTGCTACTCTTTTTCTGCTGCTACTGCTGCTACTGCTGATGATGATGATGCTTATCTGCTGCTACTGTTTTTGCTCCTCCTGTTGCTGTTGTAGCTGCTGCTGATGATGATGAGGATGCTATGATAATGATGATGATGCTTATCTGTTGCTACTCTTTTTGCTGCTGCTGCTGCTGTTGTAGTTACTGCGGCTGCCGCTGCTGCTGCTCCTGATGATGATTATGATGATACTTATCTACTGCTACTGTTTTTCTGTTGATGTTGCTGCTGCTGCTGCTGCCACTGCGGCTGCTGCTGATAATGATAATGCTTATCTGCTGCTAGTGTTTTTGCTGTTTTGTTGCTGTTGCTGCTGCTGATGATGATGATGCTTATCTGCTGCTCCTGTTTTTGCTGCTGCTGCTGCTGCTGCTGCTGCTGCTGCTGCTGATGATGATGATGTTGTTGTTGATGATGTTTATCTGCTGCTACTGTTTTGATGCTCTGCTGCTGATGTTGCTGTTGCTGCTTATGTTGCTGTTGCTGCTGCTGCTGCTGCTGATGATGATAATGATGGTGATATTTCATGATGATGATGATCCTTGAAACAGTGATGTTATGCTGCAGCTGCTGAGTTGATTGTGATGCTGAATATGGAGACTGTGGTGAAGGTGGTGTTGTGGTTGTGGAAATGCTGCAGGTGATGATCATGATGCTGATGCTTATCTGCTGCTAATGCTTTTGCTACTGCTGCTGCTGCTGATGATGATGCTTATCTGCTGCTACTGCTGCTGCTGATGATGATGCTTATCTGCTGCTCCTGTTTTTGCTGCTGCTAGTGCTGCTGCTGTTGATGATGATTATGCTTATCTGCTGCTACTGTTTATGCTGCTGCTGCTGCTGCTGCTGCTGCTGATGATGATGATGCTTATCTGCTGCTACTGTTTTTGCTAATCCTGTTGCTATTGTAGCTGCTGCTGCTGATGATGATGAGGATGCTATGATAATGATGATGATGCTTATCTGTTACTACTGTATTTGCTGCTGCTGCTGCTGCTGTTGTAGCTACTGCGGCTGCCAATGCTGCTGCTGATGATGATGATTATGATGATACTTATCTACTGCTACTGTTTTTGCTGTTGTTGTTGCTGCTGCTGCTGATGATGATGATGATGGTGATGGTGATGATGATGATGATGATGCTTATCTGCTGCTACTGTTTTTGCTGTTGTTGCTGCTGCTTATGATGATGCTTATCTGCTGCTACTGTTTTTGCTGATGATGATGATGATGATGATTTTGTTGATGATGTTTATCTGCTGCTAATGTTTTTGATGCTGCTGCTGGTGATGTTGCTGCTGATGTTGGTGATATTTTATGAAGATGAAGATCCTTGAGACAGTGATGTTATGCTGCTGCTGCTGAGTTGATTGTGATGCTGAATATGGAGACTGTGGAGAAGGTGGTGTTGTGGTTGTGGAAATTCTGCAGTTGATGATGATAATACTGCTGCTGCTGTTGCTGCTACGGCTGCTGCTACTTGAGATGCGGCTGCTGCTGCTGATAACAATATTGCTACTGCTGCTGAGGATGATGATGATGATGATGATGATGATGATGATTATGGAGAATGTGTTGATGTTGTGGAAATGCTTCTGCTGCTGATGATGATGATGCTTATCTGCTGCTACTGTTTTTGCTGCTGCTGATGTAGCTGCTGATGCTACTGCTGCCGCTGCGGCAGCTGCTGCTGATGATGATGCTTAACTGCTGCTACTGTTTTTGCTGCTGCTGCTGCTACTGATGATGATGATGATGTTGTTGATGATGTTTATCTCCTGCTACTGTTTTTGATGCTGCTGCTGCTGATGTTGCTGTTGCTGCAGATGTTGCTGCTGCTGCTGATGATGATGATGATGATGATGATGATGGTGATATTTTATGATGATGATGATGATCCTTGAGACAGTGATGTTATGCTGCTGCTGCTGAGATGATTGTAATGCTGAATATGGAGACTGTGGTGAAGATGGTGTTGTGGTTGTGGAAATGCTGCAGTTGATGATGATGATACTGCTGCTGCTGTTGCTGCTACTGGATAATGATGATGATGATGATGATGGAGACTGTGTTGATGTTATAGAAATGCTGCTTCTTCTGCTGCTGCTGCTGCTGCTGCTGATGATGATGATGATGATGACGATTATGATGATGACGATGATGCTTTGCTGTGTTATGCTGCTGCTGTTGCTACTGCTGCTGTTGTTGCAGATGATGATCATCATCATCATGCTCACATTTTTTAGTTGTGATAATACTTCTGCTACTGCTGTTGCTGATGATAATGCAGACTATGATTGTTTGTTTTTAGCTCTACTGATCAAATATCAGCAGAGCTTATGCCGTGGCGCGGCGTCCGTCGTTCGTCCATCCGTCCGTCCGTCCTTTAACCTTTTTTTTTGTGGCGACTACTCCTCTGAAACTGCTTGACGAATTTTCATGGAGCTTCACAGGAATATTGCTCATGATGTCTAGTTGATCCTAGCAAAAATTCAGGTCGGCCGGAAATTCAAGATGGCCGCCACGGCTAAAAAATGCGATATTGTGGCGACTACTTCTCAAAATTATAAGTGATATTGATTTGGAACCTTTACAAAAATGACAGGCACGACATGTCATCGACATGTAGTTGGTCCTATCCAAAGTTCATTTTGATGGGATGTCAAATTTGTTGTTTACATAGAGTTATATAGGTTGTTCTTTCGTTGTGGAAATGCTGCTGCTGCTGCTGATGCTGTTGTTGCTGCTGCTTTTCCTCTGCTGCTGTTGTTGCTGCTGCTGCTGTTGTTGATGCTGCTGCTCCTGCTGAGATGATAATGATGATCTAATATATTCATGAGGAGTCTGAAGATGGGTAAAACATCCTTACAGAATATGCATGTATATATACAAACATCGTCGATTTCTATATGCTACCGGGTTTGCTACCTGATTCTGGTAGTTTGCTACCTGATTCTGGTAGATGAGTAAACTCAACTTTTTTATATATATAAGGATTAAATAAACACGTCGCTTATATATGTATTCAACCGTGCTTGCTACCGGATCTTATATATTGGAACCGGGCAGATAAGTAAACTGAAATTAAGGAGTGCGTGCATGTCACACATATAGATGTATAAAAGGAGAATCTAGAAACACTCCCTACTTCTATATACAATAGGGCTTTCAACGGGGCCGCACATATAGATAAAATAATAAAATACAAACACTTTATATGGGTAAACTCACTATCGGGTTTGCATAAATGCAGAATATATAGATATAGCAGAATGCTACAGGATGTTATATATTGATACCGGTTAGATTTGTAAACTCACTTTAGGGATTGCAATCATATGTGACACATATAGATATGGGCCACACTTAAAAATATAGTGTTTGTCCTTTTACGATCGACACGAAAATATTGCCCTATCAAGTATGTTTTTCCCATTCTAAGAACATCTTTACTGCACCCCGTAGTATCTTAATTAGGCAAGATATGACGGAAAGCCGCCAGTTCTACGATGTGTAAAATACATTGTACACGCTTGCGTTTTAAATGCTTCTGTTTATAATTTTTTCATTTGCATCTTGCATTGAATGCATGTGTTAAAAGCTGTACTTTAATATTACAGCCATTTTTCTTGTTGCTCTGTTTGTATTTCAAGTCAACACTGGTGATAATAGTCATATATTCTGCCAACATGGCTAAAACAATTAAACAAGTCAATATTTTTAAACATTTTTAACGATTGTTTCATATATTAATCATGCCAATTCAGTTGATTAATTAAAATACCATTGTTTTTCTTTACCTTTTTATTAAATTTTGCTTTTTAACAAATAAAATAAAATATATGCCTCCCAGCATACCGAAAATTTGAAATTGGGGTCGGGAAAGTGCAAACAGTCCTAGTCAGATCAGTGGTTCTAAAACAAGGGTCAATGTTTTAACGATCTTCATAAATACATGGATGATGCCATATATTGATACTGGGTATATGGGTTAAACAGAGTTTAGATTTGCATATCTATCTGACACAGATATTAGAAAAACATACTTACACCGCTCATTTCGGTATTCTACCGGGCTTGCTACCGGATCTTATAAATTGATACCGGGTAGATGGGTTAACAGAGTTTAAGTCTGCATATCTATCTGACACATACAGAAATTAGTAAAAACATACTTACACAGCCTACTTTGGTATTTTACCATGCTTTATACCCATAATTGGGCATTCGACCGGGCTTCCTACCGGGTTATATATATTTATTATATATATTATATAGTAAGCGGGAGAGGTCACTACTTCACTTACAGGTATAAGGGAAATAAAGAACTTCATATTTGGGTATTCGACCGGGCTTGCTACCGGATCATATATATTTATACTGGGTAGACGGGAGAGGTCCCTATTGGCTTTGCTCACTTACAGGTATAAGGGAAATCAAGCACCCCGTTTTGGGGTATTCGACCGGGCTTGCTACCGGATCATATATATTTATTTCGAGTAGACTGGATAGGTCAAAATTGGACTTGCTCGCTTACAGGTATAAGGTAAATGAAGCACCCCGTTTTGGGATATTCGACCGGGCTTGCTACCCGATAGTATATATGTATACCGAGTAGACTGGATAGGTCACTACTGGCTTTGCTCACTTACAGGTATAAAGGAAATAAAGAACCCCATATTTGGGTATTTGACTAGGCTTGTTACCGGATCATAAATATTTATACCGAGTACACGGGAGAGGTCACTATTGGCTACACGGGAGAGGTCACTATTGGCTTTGCTCACTTATAGGTATAAGGTAGTAATAATAATAATAATAATAATAATAATAATAATAATAATTGAAATCCGAAAGGATATTATTTCTCAATAACTAATCATTACAAAGGTTTTAAATTGTGTGTAAGTAAAGGGAAATATCATGTTGTAACGTTTTTTGTTTTTTTTTACCTAAAATATATGCAATTATTGTATATACACATCTGCATTATCTATGCATTGTCTTAAAGTTTGGTTTTGCTTTGTGTTCCATAATGAACAATACACAATATATACTCAGTTGCATTGTATATGCAAAAACTTTTGGTTATGTTTGATTGTGCTATGATATATGCAATGAAATAGATTCACTTGTATTATATCCTATTACGCCACATGTAGTTTGTTGTAATCGTCATGATGAGTTACGTATTATTTGTTTGTTTAGTGCTTGAAATCTTTATCAGATGATATATATATAAACTGAAAACATGATAGTTACATATTGCATTTAAATACATGTCTTTATATGTTTATAGTCATGTGTATGAACAATATATAAAACAATATTCATAATACGTAAAATAGAAATGTAAAATAAAATAAAATATAAATATTTACAAAGATGCAATGTCCATGGAATGTGAATTTTAATCTCACGTGGGCTTACTCATATTTTGTATTACATAGTGAAAGACAGTGTGTATAAATAGATGATTAAATGATATGAAAATATTTATACCATCTTCTCCATATGTACATTTGTTTATGTTGTTTCATTTCGTATTACCTGTCATTGTATTGTGTTAAGTATTTGTATCCTCACAGGCCTTAAGGCCTATTGGAATTTTGAATAAAACATATACTAATATCTTTATTTCAAGATGATAACATTTGGCTACATATGGTCCTCAGACAAAATATAATATGTTTACAGTTTATACAAACATAATTAAAACAATGGAACAAAAATAATAAAATGACTAGAAACCTCATGATTTTCCTAAAAGGTTTGTATTTGAGATACATTGATTAAAGGGGGTACATCCGGCTATTCATATGGGTCTAGGGTCCGAGTGATATATATGTGCCTTAAAATACATCCGTTTTTTTTAAAAGTAAATATGATAATTTCGGTTTTAACTATTTCATTATTGTAACAAAACTCTGATATTGCAATAAAGGATGTCTCACTTAAGACCTTATGTTTATTGAGCGAAAATGTGAACAAAAGTAATGTCAAAGGTTTTAACTACCCGTTACGACCTTTATACACACATATGTTTGTAATTGACAATGTGTTGTATGTACAATGGATGCACATGTGCATGCGTGCGTGCGTGCGTGCATGTCATGTATGAATGTATGCATGTATGCATGCATGTATGTATGCGACCCTTTAATACTGGGCCTCGGTATGCACACGCCAATCTTCGATAGTTAGCCCGGTGGAATTCACTAATAGTGAACTCTCCTGTGTACTCTGTATAAATATATCATATCAGGTAGCGAGCCCGGTAGAATACATAAATATGGAGTACTTCACTTCCCTTATATCTATAGGTGTGCAAACGCACTCATAGTGAAATCTCCTGTATTAATATATCAGATCAGGTAGCAAGCCCGGTAGAATGCCCAAATATAGAGTGCTTCATTTCCCTTGTATCTATTAGTGCGCAAACGTACTAATATGTACTCTCCTGTGTACTCTGTATAAATATATAAGATTAGGTAGCAAACCAGGTAGAATACCCAAATAACGAGTGCCTCACTTCCCTTATATATAATAGTGCGCAAACGCACTAATAGTAAACTCTCGTGTATACTCTGTATAAATAGATTAGATCAGGTAGCAAGCCCGGTAGAATACCCAAGTATGGAGTGCTTCATTTCCCTTATATCTATAAGTGTGCAAACATTCTAATAGTGAACTCTCCTGTGTACGCTGTATAAATATATCAAATCAGGTAGCAAACCGGGTAGAATACCCAAATATGCAGTGCTTCATTTCCCTTATATCTATAAGTGTGAACGCACTAATAGTGAACTCTCCTGTGTACTCTGTGTACATATATATAAGATAAATGTAGACGATAAACTCATTTAATCTACTAGCTGGTATCAATATATACTATCCGTTAGCAAACCCGATGGAATACCAAACTAGGCGGTTCGAATGTATATATGTCTATATTGATATCTGATATCAATATATAAGATCCGGTAGCAAGCCCGGTAGCAAAATGAGATATAGGGTCCCACAGAAGCCACAGCGTCCGAACGCAATGGCATCGTAGGTCCGCACTGTGCTGTAAACAAGGAATTAATTATACAATGAAGGAGACAAAATACAACAGAAAGGGTTGTGAAGACAGGGTTACCGACTTGGAACGGTCAGTAGGCAATAAGGCCTACAGGTAAGCTTGAATCGATTTTATGTGAACACAATCCTCGCTATTATCCTGTCTTCAACGCCGAAATAGACAGTGTAGACAAAACTACATCCCATCAAAAGGAAATCTCTAATAATAAAGTCCACATCCAGAGAAAATAACAAAGAAACACTAAGATGTTGTTGTAAAGTTATATAAAATATAAAATAAGAAACATCTCAGGATGTATCCATAATTGTACTGAACAATCACAGCAGTTGCAGCCAAAGGGAAAACCAATCTAGGGTTCGACCAGAAAACCCAAGGGACGAAAGCTCATGTACCTACCTCCCTTGGTCGGGGTTTCAGTAGGTGCAATCATAGAGTCCCAAGAGGTTGTCCAGTCATCGCACAAGGGAAAAGTGAAGCATGTCAGATATATATGCATACCCTAAACTCAGTTAGCCCATATATACCCGGTATCAATATATAATATCCGGTAGCAATCCCGGTAGAATACCAAACTAGGCAGTGTATGTTTTTCTAATAACTACATGTGTCAGATATATATGCATACCCAAACTCAGTTAACCCATATATACCCGGTATCAATATATAAAATCCGGTAGCAAGCCCAGTAGAATACCAAACTAGGCGGTGTATGTTTTTCTAATACATATACGTGTCAGATATATATGCATACCCTAAACTCAGTTAGCCCATATATACCCGGTATCAATATATAATATCCGGTAATAAGCCCGGTAGAATACCAAACTAGGCGGTGTATGTTTTTCTAATATCTATATGTGTTTGATATATATGCGGACCCAAAACTCAGTTAACCCATATACCCGGTATCAATATGTAAGATCCGGTAGAAAGCCCGGTAGAATACCAAAATAAGTGGTGTATGTTTTTCTAATATCTTTATGTGTCAGATATATATGCAGACCCAGAACTCAGTTAACCCATATACCCAGTATCAATATATAAGATCCGGAATCAAGCCCGGTAGAATACCAAGATAGGCGGTGCATGTTTTTCTAATATATATATGTGTCAAATATTTATAAACCTAACTCAGTTAACCTATATACCCGGTATCAACATAATATCCGGTAGCAAGCCCGGTAGATGGTGTATGTTGTTCTAATATATATATGTGTCAGATAGATATGCAGATCCTAAACTCAGTTAACCATATACCCGGTATCAATATATAAGATCCGGTAGCAAGCAGGGTAGAATACCAAACTAGGCAGTGTATGTTTTTCTAATATCTATATGAGTCAGATAGATATGCAGACCCTAACCTCAGTTAACCCACATACCCGGTATATATATATAAGATCCGGTAGTGAGCACGGTAGAATACCAAAATAGGTGGTGTATGTTTTTCGACTGTATATATGTCTATATTATTATCTGGTATCAATATATAAGATCCGATAGCAAGCCCGGTAGAAGACCAAACAAGGCGATGTGAGTGTATTTTTCTAATGTGTGTGTGTGTGTGTGTGTGTGTGTGTGTTTGTGTGTGTGTGACCCTACATTCAGTTAACGCATATGCCTGGTATCGATATATAATATCCGGTAGCAAGCCCGGTAAAATACTAAAATAGGCGGGTTGAGTATGTTTTTCTAATATATATATGTGTCAGCTAGATATGCAGACCCTAACCTCAGTTAACCCACCTACTATTAGATCCGGTAGCAAGCACGGTAGAATACCAAAATAAGGAGTGCTTGATTTCCCTTATACCTATAAGTGAGCAAAGCCAATAGTGAGACCTTTCCCGTCTACTCAGTATAAATTTACACGATCCGATAGCAAGCCCGGTCGAATACCCAAATATGTGGTGCTTGATTTCCCTTATACCTGTACGTGAGAAAAGCCACAGTGACCTCTCCTGTGTTCTCGGTATAATTATATATGATCCGTTAGCAAGCCCGGTCGAATACGCAAATATGGAATGCTTGATTTCCTTTATACCTAGAAGTGAGCAAAGCCAATAGTGACCTCTCCCGTTTACTCAGTATCCAGTAGCAAGCCCGGTCGAATACCCGAATATGGATTGCTTGATTTCCATTATATCTATAAGTGAGCAAAGCCAATAGTGACCTATCCTGTCTACTCGGTATAAATATATATGAACCGGTAGTAAGCCAGCCAGGTCGAATACCCATATATGGGGTGCTTGATTTCCCTTATACATATAAGTGAGCAAAGCCAATAGTGACCTCTCCCGTCTACTCAGTATAAATATATATGATCCGGTAGCAAGCCCGGTCGAATACCCAAATATGGGGTGCTTGATTTCGCTTATATCTATAAGTGAGCAAAGCCAATAGTGACCCCTCCCGTCTACTCGGTATAGATATATATGATCCGGTAGCAAGCCCTGTCGATAACCCAAATATGGGGTGCTTGATTTCCCTTATACCTGTAAGTGAGCAAAGCCAATATTTACCTCTCCTGTCTACTCAATATAAATATATATTATCCGGTAGCAAGTCCGGTCGAATACCCAAATTTGGAGTGCTTGATTTCCCTTATATCTATAAGTGAGCAAAGCCAATAGTGACCCCTCCCGTCTACTCGGTATAGATATATATGATCCGGTAGCAAGCCCGGTCGAATACCCAAATATGGGGTGCTTAATTTCCCTTATACCTGTAAGTGAGCAAAGCCAATATTTACCTCTCCTGTCTACTCAATATAAATATATATTATCCGGTAGCAAGTCCGGTCGAATACCCAAATATGGAGTGCTTGATTTCCATTATATCTATAGTTGAGCAAAGCCAATAGTGACCTCTCCCGTCAACTT
Organism: Cyrtodaria siliqua; assembly: GCA_037043455.1. Taxonomy (NCBI): domain Eukaryota; kingdom Metazoa; phylum Mollusca; class Bivalvia; order Adapedonta; family Hiatellidae; genus Cyrtodaria; species Cyrtodaria siliqua. The sequence goes on along the minus strand of JAWPHD010002434.1, from coordinate 88,544 downwards.
TTATAGATAAAGGTGTAATGAATATAATACACTGAAATACACAAAAAAAATATTTTCACGGAGTTTCCTTAGCTGTTTTAGAACGTTCCTGGGTCTATTTTGATAGATTTTGTTTCTGTTGTATGAAATAATATGAAAGCCACATAGTAATAAATCTAGACTAATTGAACTGTATATAATTGATTTGGAGGAAAGCAACTGTCAGTCACTTGGAATGATGCACATGTATACAGTTGCGTAAAAAAGCGGTTAAAATACTTTTCCGTACACATTGAAATAGTTGTCTCACGCACGCTCGACTCGCGCGCACGCACGAACACACCCACACACCCACACTAGCAATTGTAAAATAAAAAATAATAACATAAAATTAAAACTTGAACTTATTGTTTTACGCGAGCTATTAGCGCATCAGACATAATGCATGAAAACAAAAATTCAGTTTATTTTCAATGTGTGTATCAACATATATTTACGATTCAATGAATTGCTCCAAATATAAGTTGCTTGATTTACATTGATTGTCGTTTTTAACGACACAAAGTCTTATGAAATCATAAAAACTATATATGTTAAGTGCATATGTAAAGTTATAAACTTGCATACAAAGAGTATTGCTTTGTGTATGATAGGTTCTGAATAGGTCAATACTATTATGCAAACATGAACTAATATAAATACAATAAAACATCAATGTTTGAAGGTTCAGTGGATCAGCTTGTATGTTTCGTCTGCTGGCCTAGACAACATTGATTACCTTACATACATTTTTGGTATATTGTTTTGAAAGAATGAATTCTCAATTGAAAACACCATTGCATGACAGCTCAAGAGATCAGCGTTTACGTTTCGTCAATTGGGCTTGATTACAAGGAGGTTAATTTATAAAGAAATGTTATAGAACATATACTTAGTAAAGTGTTGCTGTCTTAGGCTAAATAACACACAAACATACTATAGGTAGGACTGGTGGCTTAACCAATACTAAGTAGAATGCAATAGCCCATTCGTGTTTGTGTATTACTATTAAACAAGACTAACCCTGTAGAAAAAACAAATAGGTGTGATATTTCAATCAGAAAATATTTCTCAAGATCACTTGCATATTCAGTCAATATACTATCACTTTTAATTGTTACGATAATCTTACAGCAGTATTCATTATGGTGTTTACATGATTTGTTATATATGTGATTTGACAACATGATTACCAACGTATTACCTACGTCAATCACAGTGTGTGCACGTGTACAATGTCACTTACTTGACAATATGTACCTAATTCATTTAGTTATAAAATGTAATTCTTAAAATTTTAATATTTATATTGTTAAAAACATATACAGTTAATAGGTTTTAAACATTAGTTTTATTGTATACACATCACCTAAAGGTTGAATAAGTCTTAATCAATGTATCTCAAATACCACCTTTTTTAGAAAAAACATGAAGTTTCTAGACATTTTATTCATTTTATTTTGTTTGTACCAGTGTTTTAATTATGTTTGTATAAAATGTAAATATATTCTATTTTGTCTGAGTACCATATGTTAAACTGGCTTGTAGCCAAATATGTTATCCTCTTGAAATAAAGATATGATTATTATTATTATTATTATTATTATTATTATTTTTACTTTATACCTATAAGTGAGCAAAGCCAATAGTGACCTCAACCGTCTACTCGGTATACATATATATGATCCGGTAGCAAGCCCGGTCGAATACCCAAATATGGGGTGCTTGATTTCCCTTATTCCTATAAATGAGCAAAGCCAATAGTGACCTCTCCCGTCTACTCGGTATAAATATATATTATCCGGTAGCAAGTCCGGTCGAATAACCAGATATGTTGTGCTTGATTTCCCTTATACATGTAAGTGAACAAAGCCAGTATTGACCTCTCCTGTCTACTCTGTATAAATATATATGATCCGGTATCAAGCCCGGTCGAATACCCGAATACGGGGTGCTTCATTTCCCTTATAACTATAAGTGAGCAAAGTCAATAGTGACCTCTCCCGTCTACTCGGTATAAATATATATATGGAATACCCATATATGGGTATAAAGCACGGTAGAATACCAAACTAGGCGGTGTAAGTATATTTTTCTAATATCTATATGTGTCAGATAGATATGCAGACCCTAAACTCAGTTAAGCCATCTATCCGGTATCGATATATAAGATCCGGTAGTAAGGACGGTAGAATAACAAACTAGGCGGTGTATGTTTTTCTAATATCTATATGTGTCAGATAGGTATGCAGACTTAAACTCAGTTAACTCATATACCTGATATCAATATATAAGATCCGGTAGCAAGCCCGGTAGAAGACCAAACTAAGCGGTGGAAGAATATTTTTATATTATCTATATTTGTCAGATAGATATGCAGACCCTAAACTCAGTTAACCCATCTACCCGGTATCAATATATAAGATCCGGTAGTAAGGACGGTAGAATAACAAACTAGGCGGTGTATGTGTTTCTAATATCTATATGTGTCAGATAGGTATGCAGACTTAAACTCAGTTAACTCATATACCTGATATCAATACATAAGATCAGGTAGCAAGCCCGATAGAATCCCAAACAAGGCGGTGTGAGTATGTGACCCTAAACTCAGTTAACCTATCTACGCGGTATCAATATATAAGATCCGGTAGCAAACCCGGTAGAAGACCAAACTAGGCGGTGGAAGCATATATTTTCTATTATCTGTATTTTCCAGATAGATATGCAGACTTAAACTCAGTTAACTCATATACCTGATATCAATATATAAGCTTACTCATGTACCAGGTATCAATATAGAACATCTGGTTGAAATCCTGGTAGAATACCCATATAAGAGTAGTTTGCATTTTTTCGGTAGCAAGCCCGTACAATAATGAATATGAGTATTTATATTTTCATCTTAACATCTTAACATCTTGAAACATGTTTATGTTTGCCTTTCCCGGTCCTAATTTCAAATTTTGGGTAGATAGGTTGGCCGGTAGGCAGTCAAATAAAACAAATGAAAGAAGAATATCTTATATAGTGATAACAGAACAACAGAAACCTTATTTTTTTAATTAATAACTAATAAATTGACCTCTCCCGTCTACTTGGTTTATAACATCCGGTAGCAAGCCCGGTCGAAAACCCACATATGGAGTGTTTCATTTCCCTTATATGTATATGTGTGCAAACCGAATAGTGACCTTTCCTGGTATAAATATATAAGATCAGGTAGCAAGCCCGGTCGAATACCCAATTATGAAGTGTTTGATTTCCCTTATATGTATAAATGTGCAAACCCACAGGTGAACTCTCCCGTCTACTTGGTATAAATATATACAATCCGGTAGCAAGCCCGGTAGACTACCCACTCAGAGGGTGTATGTGTATGTGTTTGTAGTTTCTCCATAAATTAATATATATAATATTGCAGTCTGGGTTTGATTGAGACTGTTCGTGAAAGGAAGTGAATTATTCTTGCTACCCATTCACGCCCTCTAGCCAGTAAGATCCGTTAGCAAACCAGATAAAATACACAAAAAAAGAACGTTTGTATTTAACATATTTTCTTTTCTCATTTAATAAAGAAAAGGTGTACCTATTGGAATCTGAAAGCTGATTATATTTCTGTCATAGAAGGCGTTCATTATCTGTTCTTCGGAACGTATTTTCAACAGTGCTGGGATTGATGTTACACTCACTCAGTCACTCACTCGCTCACTCACTCGCTCAGTCACTCGCTCACTCACTCACTCACTCACTCACTCACTCACTCACTCACTCACTCACTCACTCACTCACTCACTCACTCACTCACTCACTCACTCACTCACTCACTCACTCACTCACTCACTCACTCACTCACTCACTCACTCACTCACTCACTCACTCACTCACTCACTCACTCACTCACTCACTCACTCACTCACTCACTCACTCACTCACTCACTCACTCACTCACTCACTCACTCACTCACTCACTCACTCACTCACTCACTCACTCACTCACTCACTCACTCACTCACTCACTCACTCACTCACTCACTCACTCACTCACTCACTCACTCACTCACTCACTCACTCACTCACTCACTCACTCACTCACTCACTCACTCACTCACTCACTCACTCACTCACTCACTCACTCACTCACTCACTCACTCACTCTCTCTCTCACTCACTCACGCACGCACGCACGAACGAACGAACGCACGCACGCACGCACGCACGCACGCACACACGCACGCATTCACGCACTCACTCACCCATCCACTCATTCACGCACGCACGCACGCACGCACTAATTTTTTTATTTATTTATTTATTCATTCATTCATTTGTTCATTTTTCTTTTGTTTGATCGTTCATTCGTTCGTACGTACTTATGTACGACCGTTCGTTCGTTCGTTCGTTTGTACTTACGTTCTTTCGTTCGTTCGTTTGTTCGTTCGTTCGTTCGTTCGTTCGTTCGTTCGTTCGTTCATTCATTCATTCATTCATGCATATCTTTACATAATTAATATATTTATTCTATCAAAACTTATTTTGCTAATGTCCTTGTCTTTTACTCACATATAATATTCATTTCTGTTGTTAACTTTATACTGAATCATAACGTCACTTACACCAAATGTTTCCTTAATAATATGCATTAATATATCATTGAAATTTAAGGAATATATGGTTTACGTTTAACTATAACAATTTCCACAGAATAAGGGTACATTGTTTCATATTGCCAACCTTTAACTTCTAACGACATTAGCCTATCTACCCGGTATCAGTATATTTGATCCGGTTGAAAGCCCGGTAGAATACCAACATAGGCGGTGTAAGTATGTTTGTCTTATATCTATATGTTTCAGATACAGTACGGAAGCAGAGAAGTCATTTCACGTGCTTGAACCGCATAACTCAAACATAAATAATTGGTGTTGGAGGCAACGTAGTTCCCATTTTGCAAGCACGTGCAGATGCGCGGATTTTATAGTACTCTTTTTAGAAACACTAGTTTAAAGCTTATACTAGATGGCAAAGAAAACGAATCATATCAGAAGTCAGTTATTATGTCGGAGATTCATAAAACAATCGTGTTGACAGGTTTTATTGAGATATCATAGTCGGAAATCGCGGTACAAATGCGAAGATCGAAAAAAACTAGTTTTTGTTTTCTTCGAAATTGCCAATGTTTCAAAACGGGTACAAAAATTGTATATTCTTAAATATTGTTGAAATTGACAGGAGTCGAAGATCATTACCTGATCTACCTTTTTGAAAATTTCTTATTTTTTCGTGAATATAAATTTTGCGTGCCCGTTTTGAAAGTTGGTACCTGCATTTCACTCTTTCAGAGGCTATTCAAAATGGCGGCGACACAGCCCAGGGCCAGTCAGTCGCACGCCACAAACCCACTTCTCCCTGGACAAATTAACATCATAATGTCACACAGTCACAGAAACTAAATATTGTGAATTGAACTGAATGGTTATAAATATCTAAGGATCTAAGGAATGTGCTAAAAATAGCTCACACACATTCAAAGGTCAAATAAAATCCACCGTGTATACACAGATAGATCGTATACGGCCCGATAGACCGATGGTTTATTTCAATTTCTTTGCACAGGAGTAGAATTAAAACAGTGTTACAATCACAATCGTATATAATTCCAAGTTTTGCATGAGTGCGTAATTTACAAACTACAAACAAATAGATCTATTACAGTAGACAATGTAGAGAATTAAAATTGAAAAGTTGAACACACCAGCAAATGCCTGAAATGGGTCATGGCATTTTCTGCACTGTAGCCTATGTAAGTAAATACACTTTTAATTTCTGTATGACAATTGTTTAACGTTGAAACATGTAAAACGGTGGTGGTTCATATATATTAACTTAATTCTGATATTAAATATATGCAAGCGGGTGTAAAGTGGAAATAAATTATTGATTAATCAATCGAGGTGCAAATTTTAATGCTTGATAAATACTTGATAAATGCTGTGTGTCCCTTTAATAAATAAAAACAATTATTGAATGATGCAATTTAATTTGTTATGTAATACCCTTTATATTTGGGATGTTTTGATGTAAATATTTGAAATAAAATGTTTTAAATCAAATAAATAATTCATTTTGATATCTGACTTGTTACATATTTTTTACTTAGTCATGAAAGATAATATTTAAGGCCTTAATATGTACCTTAAATGTTTATTGTTTACCATTGAATGGCGAGGCGGCATATGGAGTTAGTTATCTGTGCGTCTATATCCTTCCACAGTTTTTAACCAATCTTTTCGAAACTTTACATGATCTTTATCTATGATGTCTAGAGGAGCATATCGATTTTGCATCAAACTAACATTTATTTATGAATATATATTCTTGCATAGTACAATTTTCCACGGATTGTTTTCAGTGCGTTCATTCAAGTCCCATGGACATATTGAGTTATGGAGATGTTCTGTTGCCTTTTTTATATTTGTATACATTCTCATCTTCACCTCTCACCGCTGCGGGTTCAATTCCCACTGGGAGCTCAACTTGTAGGTGAGAAAGTGTCGATTCTTACAGATAGCAGTAAGTACACAGTACTGGTTCTACCCAGGAAATATGGCCTAAAATGTGCTATAATGACATAAAACACAATTCAACTTTAAAAATATAAAGTAAAAAAAATGGCCTTCTTTATTTTCCTTTGATGCTATCAGTATAAGTATTACGACAGTGTTTCTGTCTGATAAAAAAATCATCTTAGGTATCAACCGACAAATGGTCTATATTTAAACTAATACATGTAAGATGGGGCCCTCAAACCCTTTTATGTGTGGGTGATATATTCCAAGGTTGATTCATGATACTAGCATGCGACAGCCACAGTACATATGACAGTGCTGAGTGCAGTTGCGGATGAATTGAATTGAATATTTAACGGCTCATCAACACAGTACAGGTTATTTAGAGCCGCCCCAGAGAGAGGGGAAGGATACATAGGAATCCGGGAACCGTGCCCTACTCTTATTATCGAATAGATTCCTATGGTTCTTTAACATGCTCGGATGATAGACCTATACGCGGGACCATCCTGTTTACGTCCCCATCCGACGGACGAGGCTAAGGGAATGTGTCTTGCCCAAGAACACACCGACAAAACTCAGTGGCACCACCTCCGGTTACAAATCCGCTGCGCTACTGACTGCGCCAAGTTGCGGATGACAATTAGACACTGGACAGTCTAGTCAAAAACACAGCAACAAATATATTATCTGAATATGTTTAAGAATGTACTGTATGCTTGCAAGAGCTTTCAAAAACAGACTTTCATGATTTTAGTTGGGGTGGGATGGGGATGGGGCGCATCCTTTTAAATCTCAGCTCAGATGCCCTCCCCCTCCTTCTCTTCATCCCAACTCCCATCTTGAACAGTAGCGATTGTTACGTAAACTTTCCACATATGAGAGGGTGCCCAGTACTACCCGCTCCATCGAATACGCGCCTGCAGTTCTTGCGAGGTCAGTCGAGTCAAAATTACAGTTAAATCAAACAATTCGTATTTTCGTGTACTTTTAATAAAGAAATAACATGCTTTTCGTGACATGCAGCAAAATTCATGTAATGTGTGAGCTAAAATAACAATTGAAGTATCTCCTCTTATTTTATTTAACAAAAAACACACGGTTGTTGTCATTTTAATCGTATTCTAAAAATGGCATATATTAGAGTTATCGCCCCTCGCTTCGACATTTTACAAGGCGGGTCTGCATTTATCACGCAGTAAAGCTTCTAAAAAAAAGTCGGTACAGCCGAAAATCACGAAACTTAAAGCGGAAATGAAATTTCATGATCAAAAATTGTCGCAATTTTCCAAATTATGCGTTTTTTAAAAAATTCAAAATGGCGGACATTTTTTGTTGTTGTTGACGTTGCCGAAAGATGACGTACTAGTTTTCGTTGTCAAGCGTGGTTGCGATATTTGAAAGATGTAGGAAAATATCAAGGCTGCTCCCGTACTGATATATATGCAGACCCTAAACTCAGTTAACTACCCGGTGTCAATATATATGATCCGGTTGCAAGCCTGGTAGAATACCAACATAGCAACAGCAGCAGCAGCAACAACACCAGCAGTAGCAGCATCTACATCAGCATCAGCATCAGAAGCATCATCATCATCATCATCATCAACAACAAAATCATCATCATCAGCAGCAGCATCAGAAGCTTCAGAAGCAGCATCATCAGCGGCATCAGCATCATCATCAATAGCAGATGCAACAACAGCAAACAAAGTAGAAGCAGATAAGCATTATCATCAGCATCAGCATCATATGATCATCATCAGCAGCAGCATCAGCAACAACATCATCATCATCATCATCAGCAGCAGCAACAATATCATCATGATCAGAAGCAGCAGCAACAGCAGCATCAGAATCAGAAGAATCAGCAGCAGCAGCAGCAGCAACAACATCATTATCATCGTCAGCAGCAGCATCAGCAGTAGCAGCAGCATCAACAGCTTAAGCAGAGGCATCATCAGAAGCATCATCTTCATCGTCATCAGCAACAGCATCATCATCATCAGCAGCAGCAGTAAGAGCAGATCTGAAGCTTCACATTTATAACTTTGTGTTGCATTGAAAATCCGCTATGTAAATTGATATATGCATGTAAATCATTGTTCATAGGATCTCTATAAGCATTTTGCTTTCGTTCCAATCCATTAACCTATTTGTATAATGCGTTATCTTTGAAATACAGTATGTTTAAACCAGAAGTTTCAGCAGCTTCAGCGGCATCATCATCAATAGCAGCAGCAGCAACAGTAAAAAAAGTAGAGGCAGATAAGGATCATCATCAGCAGCAGCAGCAGCAGCAACATCATCATCATCAGCAGCAGCATCTACAGCAGCAGCAACAACAACAGCAGCAGCAGCAGCATCAACAGCAACAGCAGCAGCTTCAGAAGCACCAACATCATCATAAGCAACAGCAAAAACATCATCATAATTATCAGCAGCAGCAGCAGCAACAACAGCAGCAGCAACGTCAGAATCATCATCATCATCATCATCATCATCTTCAGCAGCAGAAGCATCATCATCAGCAACAGCATCATCATCATCAGCAGCAGCATCAGAAGCTTGAGCAGCAGCATCAACGGTATCATCATTAATAGCAGTAGCAACAACAGCAAAAAAGTAGTAGCAGATAAGCACCATCATGATCTTCAGCAGCATCATCATCATCATCATCATCATCATCATCATCATCAACATCATCAGAACAGCATCATCATCAGCATCATCAGCATCAGAAGCCTCAGCAGCAGCAGCATCATCAATAGCAGCAACAACAGCAAAACAGTAGAAGCAGATAAGCATCATCATCAGCAGCAGCAACGACAGCATCAGCAGCAGCTGCTTCAGAAGCAGCAGCAACATCATCATCATCTTCAGCAATAGCAGCAACAACAGCAGAAGCAGCATCAGAAGCATCATCATCATCATCTTCAGCAGCAGCAGCAGCAGCATCAGCAACATCATCATCATCTGCACCAGCAGCAACAGCAGCATCAGCAGCATCATCATCATCATCAGCAGCAGCATCTTCAGAAGCATCATCATCATCGGAAGCTTAGCAACATCAACATAATCAGCAGCAGCAACAACATCAGCAGAAGCAGCATCAGAAGCAGTATCATCATCATCTTCAGCATCATCATCATCATCAGCAGCAGCAGCAGCATCAGAAGCTTCAGCAGAAGCAGCATCAGCAACAGTGGCATCATCGTCACTAGCAGCAGCTAAAACAGCAAAAATGTAGAAGCAGATAAGCATCATCATCATCATAATCAGCAGCAGCAACAACAACCTCATTATCTTCTTTAGCAGCATCATCATCAGCAGCGGAAACACCATCATATCAGCAGCAGCAGCATCAGAAGCTTCAGCAGCAGCATCAGCGGCATCATCATCAATAGCAGCAGCAAAAACAACAAAAAATGTAGAAGCTCATAAGCATCATCATCATCATCAGTAGCAGCAGCAGAATCATCATCATCATCATCAACAACAACAACATCAACATCATCATCATCAGCAGCAGCAGCAGCATCATCAATAGCAGCAGCAAAAACAACAAAAAATGTAGAAGCAAATAAACAACATCATCATCTTCTTCAGCAGCATCATCATCATCATCAGCAGCAGCAGCATCAGCGTCATCATCATCAATAGCAGCAGCAACAACACAAAAGAATTAGAAGCAGATAAGCATCATCATCATCATCAGTAGCAGCAGCAGAATCATCATCATAAGCAGCAGCAGTAGCAGCAGTAGCAGCAGTAGCAGCATCAACAACAGAAGCAGCATCAGAAGCCTCATCATCATCAGCAACAACAGCATCAGCATCATCATCATCATCAGAAGCTGCAGCAGCAGCAGCATCATCAGAAGCTTTAGTAGCAGCAGCAACAACAGCAGAAAAGTAGAAGCAGCTAGATAAGCATCATCATCATCATCTGCAGCAGCATCAACATCTGCAGCAGCAGCAGTAGCAACATCATCATCATCCTCATATGCAGCAGCAGCAGGAAAACAGCATCAGCAGCATCATCAACAGCAAGAGCGTCAGCAGCAACATCATCATCAGCATCGGCAGCAGCAGCAGAGCAGCAGCAATAGCAGCATCTGAAGCATCATCATCATCAGCAGCAGCAGCCGCAGCAACTATAGCAGCAGCGGCAAAATAACATCATCATCAGCAGCAGCAGCAGCAGCTTCATCAGCAGTAGCATAAGCGGCATCAGCAGCATCAATAGCGGTAGCAACAACAGTAAAAAAACTAGAATCAGATAAGCACCATCCTCGTCATCATAATATTCATCAACTCATCAACAACAAGCAAAACGCAACACGCAACGCATCATTATTAGCTTCAGTCCGTGGTATTTATTTACATTATTCGTGTTATTATTAAACATTCCATGAAAAAAGCTAGCATTCGCATAGCAGCCGTAGTTGTCGCCCGGTTGTTCCGCCGGTTGTTGCTTCAAAAATGAGCCACTATACCTCTTTGGGATGACTAAATTATGACGTCACAAAGAAGGCGGGTCTTATGTTTTCGGTAGGGAGGGGGTTCGGACTAATGGATATTTTTACTTCTTGCACACATATTTAAACCCGCAAAAATATACAAATCAAATATATTCCGATAAAATCAAAGGTTGGGGCCACTGAAGGCAGATAAAGTAGATTAAAATGAAGACCAAGTACCCCGTTTCGCCATATAAGCCAAGATGCGACCTTGGGGTCTTAAAGATAAAGCGGCGTCCACGTAATGGCCATACTATTGTTAGCACTGGTGGTTTAACCAACACTAAGCATGCTAAGTAGAATGCAGTGGCGCGTGTTTATGTATTACTATTAAACATGGCTGACCCTGTCGAAAACAAAATAGGTATGATATTTCAATCAGAAAATATTTCTCAAGATCACTTGCATATTTAATCAATATATCGTCACTTTTAATTGTTACGATCATCTTACAGCAGTATTTATTGATTACCAATGTATTACCTACGTCAATCACAGTATATGCACATGTACAATGTTCACTTACTTGACAATATGTACATTATTATTTAAGTTTTAAAATGTTGTTTGTATTTAGATTTCACATTTCTCGATAAGATAAAATCTGTTATTCACTCCAAAACAACATATTCAACGATACTGTCTGCTGATTTGAATTTCAATTTGCTTTTCGTGATCTATGTCTGACCTTTTCCCCGCTGTAAGACGGTCTTTAATGATCTGACAAAAGCTATTCAGTTTTAATCAAAGATGGAAAATAAACATCAACAGATGAGAATCTTTAATAATTTGAATCACGTATTTACGTTATTTAAAGATGCGTACAGTTAATATTTATCAATTTTCACACACGTACTATGCACTCGTCCACAATAATGGGACTGTTACTGTTGAATGTGGCGTCGTTAATTTTAATCATTTCTACCTTTCATGAGTTATTTGAAAATACATAAATATGCACATAGTAATATATTTTGTAATAGGATTACTGTGCTTCTTTTAGAATATATATAGTTTCCACAAGTTTGCATAATGTCACCCTATTAAAACTGCGCATTTAATCTTGAAATTTTGAAGTAAACATGAAATGATCTGATATAGGATATCAGAAAGTAAAGTGTAAACAAAGAAAGTTTGTTTGTTTTGATTGTTGGTATAGTGCTTTACGTCATTTTCAATACATGTAAGGTTATATATGACGGTCGATTGTTTTTGTGGTGGAGGCAGACCACCCACATTTCCTGTGTAGAACCAGTACTGTACACCTCCCGCCATCCGCAAGAATCGACACTTCCTCACTTACAAGTCGAGCTCCCAGTGGGATTCGAACCCGCAGCGATGCGAGGCGATGATTTAAAACGCAACTTTGTTTACCATTCGGCCACGGAGACGTTCACACAAGGATGCTCGTCAAATATATAAGTTTTCAGTAACAGTTTTTACCTACACTGTCTTAACAAGCATTACTTCCATTATATACCTATAAAAGCTGTATGTCTCATACCAAGTTAAACTTTTTTTTTCATTGATGTAGTTAAATAGCAAAACACGATGCATGCGTGGCCTGTTAGCTGTACAATGTTTTATGAATTAAAACAAAGACGTTTTAAGAATGAATAAATTGGTAAAATGAGACTTTTTGTTCGGTCAATTAATCAGTTTAAACTGAAAATTTGGATATTTTCTTTACATTTGAGATAATATTGCCTCACTATAACGGAACAGTTAACGAAAACTCACCGATACGCTTAAAACAATAAAAAAAAGGCTTTCAATTGATATTAACAAATGTTACATCTGTCAAAAGTCAACTGGTGAATTCCTCTGTGTTGCCACAAAAATAGGAATATCAAGATTTGAGAAACAGTCTGCAAAAAAACAACACAAAAATGGCATCGTTTTCGAATTGTTGTCGAGTTTGGAGATTCCTTTATTGAACACACGTTTGTTTGAAAATATCACACTAAATGTGTTTCTCCATATCGGAAATCTTTCATTTTTTCGTTTGTCCAGGCATTCAAATTCACTGAAACTACTGTTTCTTTTATGTCACAATTCAATCCCACAAACTAGACAATGTGTATTATCTGCCAGAAAACATATGGAAAACTTTATGCAACGACATGAATCATGACGTCCGATTCAAAAGCCGAATGTTTGTAAGATGCGGCAAAAATAGAAGAGTGTGCTGTCTTTCGTAGAATGTTCGGTGTATATCGAAAATTCGTACGAATGCTAAGATAGACTCTTCTAACGAACCAGACTCAATATGTAAACGCTTTTAGGTGTCTCATATCAGAAATGGAAGAATACCTATTTTATAATCATTGGGCATGTACATTACAAAGCTTACCTGCGCTATTCAATTCATTTCCCTATTTCGGTATAATACTAACATTGGGGACAACCGTGGTAAATGTTGCTCCTATGGTAAGAATTAAACAATAATTGTACAGTTGTCTTATTTCCCTGGGTTGGTCCGTTGTGGTGGAAATAAGTATTAAGTGCACAATGGGTTTTGCGTGTATCTCCTCAGTAGGCCATAATTACTAATATTCTGTAACTTTTTACAGATACGAAATTCCTATTTGAAAAAAAAATGCATTTAAGGGCATGCAAATGACCGAGTGAGGGAAGGGGGTCGTGGAAGGTGGTGGGCTTTGGGGAGGATTTAGTTGCTAAATATTCCGAGAGTAGACGTTTTGTTTTAACGCTGTTTTGTTATAACGCTCAGAATAACATTTTGCCTGGAATTGTTAAAAAGGATATCCACAAGCTCGAACGAATGCACCATTTTAAGTTTTTTTTTTTTAAACTGTGAGAGCATACCCCAATATCCACTAGAAACTTCTATATATTTTAAATCGGCCAGCTACGTCCTTGCTCACTGGTGTATTTTTACGTCTTTTAGCATGAAAAAAACACATTTAGCACGCGATTTGAGATGAAGACTTTTGATATTGTTTTTATATATATACATATATATTAACCAGGATCGATCAAACATATCTGTGCCAATTTCTTCTACATGAAGGTGTATTTAGATTGCTCTAAAATCGTCCTCTGACTGTACTTTGTTTGAGTTAGAAAAACGGGACATGCGCAGTGAAGCCGTCTTATTTTTGACGTTGTTCATGCGGAATGCTTTGGGATAACGTATATATTTTCAAAACAAATATTTAGGGGGCACTCCACAGTTTAATGTACATTTCTCAATAATCAAACCCATGACAAGCCCTTAGCCTGAATCACTGAGCAAAAATAAATCACACCATCATTATGTCATACATTTCTTAGAAGACAATACAATTACCTATGTTTCCATACCAAATAAAAATATCAAAAAGCATTTTCTGTACAACTTTAGTCCCATTTCTTTAAGATTACCCCAACCCTCAAAACATGCTTAAAAAGCAATTTTAGCAATATTTCAAATGTCAATAATAAAAAAAATAAATCCTAAGCACATCAAGGTCATTTCTGCACTCACCATGCTCTTGTATATCAGTTAATGCTACATTTTACATACCTTCGCCGGCTTTTAAAAGGTTATTCCATGCTGATCACCCCGTGAGTCAAAATCAGCCATTTGACCTACTTTTTGGAAGTGTTCGATAGTTTCGCATTTTTTATTTATAGCCTCCAAAAAAACCAAAAATTGCATATTCCAATACACCACAATAAACTTAGAAGTACTCAAAACTGAAAAAAACATCAAACATGCACTAGCTAAAAATTCTACTTATGACCTTGACCGTGTGGTCACAGGTGACTGGATATATGATAGAAAGTTAGTGTACTACCTTTGTAGTCAATAAATACAATTTGGAAGTAATACATGAAAGCAATCTGAGAATATTAGCAAAAACATAACATTATAACATTTTTCTGAAAGCAGACCTAAACGCAAAACTTCCAAGTAGGTGAGCTTGACCTTGTGGTCGCAGGTGATCAGATATATGACGGAATGATTTTGTAATCAACAAATAAAACATGAATTTGTGAAAGCATTTTGAGAATATGTATATGAAACAGTATACCGGCAGCCCCCACCAATTTTTCGCGGGGCATAACTAGACCTAAGCCAGGCACCTACCTATGAAAGAGAGATGGGAAGTTGGAGGGCGCGGGGCGGGGTTTATTAGAGGGGGAGCATTTATACGGGTGAATACAGTATTTTCTTTCTGGTTTATGCAACGTTTGTGTGACCTGAAAAAGCTATAGGAACATACAGGAGTATTTCCACAGGGCATTCCTTGAATCTGCTACTGTATTATAATCTAATGAAATCACACAAAACGTCAATAAAGACATGCAACATGATATATGGATGTATTTTCTGAATGTTTCTTTTACAGTAACACATGTATTAGGTAGGCCGCATGTTTTGACATTCCCTCGATTTTTGTCTGCTAAAAACACTAGTCTAACAGATGAACTCTAAACTAAAAAATACTTTGAAAACCACTGGTCCGGACCCCCACATGAACAGTGTCAAAACAAAGGTGCACATGTACTCTTCATGAATATAGTAGATTCATTACAAGCAAGGGTCGCGCAAAAGAGCGTCAGTGGGTTAAAGGACCCCAGGGGTAGCTAGAATATTTTATATAATTATATATTTTTTTTTTTTTTTACTTTTTGCAATTTTTTTAAAAATATTTATTTTTACTTTTACAACGTTTGTGTGACCTGAAAAAGCTATAGGAACATACAGGGGTATTTCCACAGGGCATTCCTTGAATCTGCTACTGTATTATAATCTAATGAAATCACACAAAACGTCAATAAAGACATGCAACATGATATATGGATGTATTTTCTGAATGTTTCTTTTACAGTAACACATGTATTAGGCAGGCCGCATGTTTTGACATTCCCTCGATTTTTGTCTGCTAAAAACACTAGTCTAACAGATGAATTCTTAACTAAAAAATACTTTGAAAACCACTGGTCCGGACCCCCACATGAACAGTGTCTAAACAAAGGTGCACATGTCCTCTTCATGAATATATTAAATTCATTACAATCAAGGGTCGCGCAAAAGTGCGTCAGTGGGTTAAAGGACCCTAGAGGTAGGCAGAATATTTTATATATATATATTTTTTTTTACTTTTTGCAATTTTTATTTACTTTTCTTACATCTCATGAAAAAATGTATTTTTCTAATGAAATAAATTTTACTTTTATTTTTTGGAAAATTTGAAAAACATGTGGCCTACCTACATGTATGTCTTAAAGGGACTGGATGCAATCTGGAACAGTGATTGGTGTCAACAGTGATTGATGTCAACAGTGATTGGTGTCAACAGTCGTTGGTGTCAACAGTGATTGGTGTCAACAGTGATTGGTGTCAACAGTGGTTAGTGTCAATAGTGGTTAGTGTCAACAGTGATTGGTGTCAGTCCAAATCGGGGCCTTTTTAAAGTGGGGCCATATTAAAAAAATATGTTCCTTACCAACTGCACACAGCTCTAAATGTTCCCAATTCTGCGAGAAACATTCTCCCCTCCCTCCTCACCCCAATACTACTACTACTACTACTACTACTACATAATAATAATAATAATAATAATAATAATTCATCGCAAATATCGTCAGTTGACTGTCACGTGCACATCATTGTCAACAAATGTCAAGATCGCGTTGAAGTTCAGGTTACAATAAACCATAAGAACGTGAAAAAACGAGATTAACATTTGTGAACACTGTAGCTCTAATGTTTATTTTGATGAAATTGCCCCGTTTAATCTTGACCTCTGGACCCAGGCGTTAGACCTTGGATGTGGAACATCCCGTGTAGGAGGAATATACAATATAAAACAAAGCATACTGAGCACATATAACGTAAGTCCCCACCCACGAGGAGGAACATCAAACCGCAGAACCGGTTCTGTGTTATAGGCGTATATAGTTACTTACAGCATGTAAAACAATAATTCAATGAAAATCGTGGGGTTAATGTTCATTTTGGCGACGAGCAAAACAGATGACACACTGGTGGACGGACGGGACCGACCGCAGTATATCCGTTTTTTCGTTGAACAGTGCGGATATAATAATTTATTTCGATGTAGATAAACCTCAATTTGATAACCAATTTGCTGAGTTTGTTAACTCAGAAATAGAGACGATAAGATGCATAAATGATGAACGGTTCAATACAAATATTACTGTGGACTTAATAAAAACACATAAAGAAAGTCAGTAAAGGCAAAGCATGCTCATGTGATGGAGTTTATTCTGAGCACTTGCTATTTGGTGGTGAAAAACTATACAATAGTCTATCTTTCCTATTTACCGAAATGTATAATAGATGTTTCATACCGGTAAACGCAAGGACGATCCTAATAGTTATAGAGCGATAACATTGTCATCCGCTATTTTAAAGCTTTATGAAAGTATTATACTTGAAAAGGTAATAGACAGTATAGAAGAACCTTTGTCTGCATTACAGGGGGATTCAGACCTGGGCTAGGCTGTAGTATGACTTCATTTATGTTCGTGAAATAATTTACTTCAGTAAAGAAAATAAAAGCAAACTGTTGGTTGCGTTTAATGATGTAAGGCAAGCGTTTGATAGACTATAGCACAATGGCCTCTTTTATAAATTGCATAAAATGGGTCTTAATATCAAATGACTAAAGATAATCATGGATATGCACACATGCATGACAAGGTGTGTATTGTATAAGGGGTACATATCGGAGTGGTTCTGTATTAAGCAAGGCACACGGCAAGGTAGGAAAATCTCTCCTTTTATGTACTTATGCTTCATAAATCAATTGATGAATATCCTGTCTGCTAGCACTAGCGGTTATCGTATAGGTAATACAAGTTTCTGTTGTCCAACTTCCGCGGATGATATGACTTTGGTATCACTTTCTAAAAAAGGTCTTGATAATATTTTGGCCACTTGTGACAATTATGCGAAGAAGTGACGATTTGAATATAATGCTTCAAAATGCGGTGTTATTGACAATTTGTTTTCAATGAAAAAAACCGGGAATATACAATCTCTAACCGATTGTGGTATATAGGTAGTAACGAACTAAAAGAAGTGCTAAACTATACACATCTCGGTATAGTTGTTGATAAATATCTTACTTTAAGTAAATATGTTGATGAATCTTGTAAGAAAATCAAAAGTACATTTTTTGGTCTAATAAACAGTGGTCTGATACAGGATCACGGATTACATCCACTGACATGCAGGACTATAAATAACTCCATTATCTTACCCAAGGCTTTATTTGGTTGTGAAGCCTGGACCAGCCTGACAAATTCAGATTTATTATCGTGGACCAGCCTGACAAATTCAGATTTATTATCGTTAGAGCGAGCTCATCGTTTTTGTATAAAATTTAGTCAATCATTGCCTAAAAGAACTAGAACCGACGTGGCATTAGCTCTATTCAATTCAATGCCAATCAAGTACGAAATAGATAAGAAAAAGCTGCAACTTCTTGGCCAATTATGTCGTCTAAGTGTTGTGCAGCAAAGGATATATTTCTTTTACGTCTCACCTCTTTTGGAATCAATGGACATCATCAAATCAGTTTTATTCCAGATATCATGGAGATTCTTTTTAAATACAACCTCACCTATGTAATAAATCAATACTTAGAAAATGGCAGTTTTCCAAATGAACATACTTGGAAAAACATTATAAACTCAAGAGTAAGATCTAGATGTACTAATCAATGGGATATTAGAACGACTGAAACATCATTTATTAGATTCAAATCGATCCAACCGACTTTTACAGTTTGTGCATTATGGCTTCTTAGTAAACAATATCCAAACAAAATAGTACAGTTCAACTGGCTCAAGAAGAGATGGAGCATCAGTGTGAACTATGTGACACACAACATTATCTTAAGGTAGACCATGTTCTCTGTAGCTGTGTGTTTTTAAATGATATTAGAAGAAAGTTTTGGAATAGCTTGGAAACAAATTTCGGTATTGATATTTATAGATATGTTGTACGTCTTAATCCAAAGGAAGAAGTCCATATATTACTCGGTGCATGCGATTTTAATCTGCAAAACATGTTGTATACTGCAAGTTCTTTGGAATACTTTACGCTGAACTCTGTTTACTTTGTTTATAATATGTGGACTTCCTATAGTTCGGCTTTATTGAATCATATTTAATCATCTCGTTTTTCTTGGATAGAGACGCGTTAGAAAGAGCATGTTGAGTGTGAAGTCTTGTAAACTTATGTTAATTATTATGATAACAAGCATATTGATCATTTTACTTAGAAACGTTTTTCGGTGAAGAATGCAAGCACATTGGTAATACGGACCGTCAGTAAAGTGTTTTCATTTACTGGGACTGCGTGTCTTGTAGTTTGACTGTCAGTGAAGTGTTTTCATTTACTGGGTTAAAACTTGTCTTCACTCAACAACGGGTATCTATGTCATTGTTTATCTAAAGTCTGTGGTAGACAAACTAAGTTAAAGTAGTCAGCAATTGAATTGCAACTATTAATAACTATTCAAAATCCGTGCTGGATTAATAGGCATATCTGTACTAATATTCACCTTATATGATATCATTCTGTTTATCATACAGATAGCAAGCTGTTTTATTTGGCTCATGTGAGTAGAATATGAAATGTCTTAAGGAAATTGTGATGAATTGTAATTGATTTATGTAAGGAAGTGTTATGTATACACCTTCTCATTGTATCAGCTAAGTTAAGATAAACTGCCTAGTTGGACATGTTTTGTTTCTAAAACCTACACTGTTTGTGAAAGTGTATGTTGTATCCTCACGGGCTTTTAAACATATATTTAAATACAATCAAACACTGATCATTATATATGAAAAATGTATATTTTAATAAATATAACAATGATACATATTTAATATCCCACTATGTAACCTTGTGTTTCGTTTCAACAAGGGACATTCAAGTGGTATACTATTATTTCTAATTGAAATTCGGTTCACTTTGTTGAAGTGTTACAATATAGGTTTGCCGATAATAACGTTTAAACAAGGAGGTTCGTAATTAATAACACATTTTGTAATATTTTGTTTTTCGTTTCGACAAGGGACACATGGAGTTATGTTAATTACAACCTTTAATCATCACCACCATATAGTGTTTGTACTATTATTATTAATATCATGTTTATTTTATTTTTCATCTGCAATTTATGACTTAAATTCATCTTTGTTGTATGTGTCATATGTGATTTGTAAATATTCTGAATTGTGAATAGTTAAAGTACGGATTTATTTAAGTCACATGTATTGTATGTATGCCATTTATATGTTGATCTGTATATATTTTGACTACTTTGACTGTAATATATATGTATACTCTCCTATGCTTGGAGGAAATAAAGATCTACTACTACCAATGAATACACTCCCCGCTGTAAGCCTCACTAAAAAACCTGTTGTGAGCATCAATGAAACCTATTAGTTTGTGACTAAGCCGTAAGTTTTAGTTGAGAGCGGTTACCCGTTTAACATTGACAATTCTTCAAAACTAAAAAAGTGGTGGATACTGTTATCACGGATAAATGTTAAGAACACATAACATGTGAGTACGAGTTTGTTATTTTTATAGTTTATATCACAATCGTTTCATTACAATATATATAGTATAGGTAAGGGAAAAAAAAAGAGTGAAGAGGTGATATTTCGACGGTTTATGAAGAATTTAGTAGTCAGTAGGGCACCTTTAGGTATAGTGCATAAACTACACATCTAAGAACGACGAGGTATGCACCGTCTTCAAGGAGTACATACTATGAACGAAAAAGCACCCCAGACGTCAATTGAATTGAATTGGGTTTTAAGGCGCACCAACACATGAACCGTTATATGGCACCTAACAGGCATGAACATGCCAGGCGCATCCTCCATGTACATCGAGATAAAATATGGAAAATGGGCCTAGAACCTTCTCACCCAGAACTGCAGAGTTGCTGCAAATTCTATCGTAGAAACTCCATTTACGCTGGAGCCACGTTTATTGTTTTTCTGCCACTGCTCTTTTGATGTGAGCGAGATGGCACCTGAAACAATGCCCAGACGTCAAATAAATGAGACTAATTTAGGTAAGCTAATGTTGCAGACACAAATAATAATGTGTAACTGACCCGATCACTGATGAAATTTACGCACGGAATAGTAAAAAAGTTATTTAAAAAATCCGCAAAAATGAGTCTGTACTTCTCTTTACTATAAACATTTACAATAATGTACTATTCTTCTCTGTATCATTTTGATTTACTACTGTTATGAAAGCCGGTGGTTTATACACATCTTCTTTAAAAGTGTGCTCAATAGATCTATATGAAATTCTCAATATATGACAGAATACGAACTGATGTACAATTCACTTCTTCTACGGTAATATATGTAGGTTTTTAAACGGGGCCCGAATCCATCCATATAACATTGATAAAACGAGTTGTGAACTGTTTAAAAAGCATTTCGACGAGTTTAATATGCTTTGTATCACATAACAGAACACTCAAATGTGTAAGCTGAATAAAAAACCGTCAGGACGTCAAACAACGGACGTTGAACATCAAAGATTTTGCGTTTTATTTCTTTAAAAAAACAGCAGTTTATGCCGACTTCTAAGCGATTACGAAATAATTTGCATAACGTTGGAAAATAGTAGTGTTATGAGATGGGTTAAATATATGATAAATGCAATTTTTCAATTAACTCAATTTGCGTATTTTTACAGATTGAATGCATGGTGTGCCTAACCAATCAAAAAGGTTCCAATTTGTATTGCATATGTGTACATACAATTAAGGATTGGATTGAAGAAATATAATATGTCTAGCGGGTTTATATTGTCCCAGATCAATACCTGGTGGGCGGGACTTGAAATTCGTTGATACCAAGGACCCGTAGATCCGCGGTTTCGATGTGTTTCAACTCCCACATTTAAGATTTTGATCTCGTTTTATATAGACCTTCTGGAAATATTTTACTTTTTATCTGACATGGATGTTTATGTATTAATACACACATTTTCGAGAAATTGAACATAATACAAACAAATTCTCTCAACTTACATTGTATGTCCATCTCTCAACACCAAACGTATGAAAACCATTAGGCTTATTTCAAGTTCTCGAACGGCTTCTCGTAAACTTTAATCTAGCTTTTGTTCATACCTTGTAGAAAGATCGAAATATCGAATTCAATTATAAATATGCTCCTAAAAATTTCCGGCGGAGCATATAATCACCGCTTTGTCCGTCCGTCCGTCCCATTATTGTCCAGAGCATAACGTCAACGCTACTTATGGGACTGCATTAACAGTTTACACACTGACAGGGGGCAATGGGAGGAAGTGCATAATATAAGTACAGCAACTCTGTCTTTATTCAAATTGGAGGTACAGCTGTTTGTAATTCTTCGTTCTCTTAACCAAGTCCTACCAGCTCTGGTACTAACCGTGTGGCACGTCTCTGCACATTTTCTATACTACGCTTTGTCTTTTTTAATGTTGGGAACCATATAAAATGTCCATAGTACACATGTGGACGTATAAGAGCTTTGTATAGCTGTATAAACAATTTCTTGTCCAAGAACGAACAATTTCGTCTTATCGAGCCAATTATGCTGTTTGATTTATTTACAGTTTTACTTATATGCATTTCAAAGTTTAGTGTGTTTGTGAAGTGATTCCATTGTCTTTTTCTCTTTCATCAACAGTCACATGTGAATATGTATCGTTTTTATCAAACATTTGATATTCAAATTCATAGTTTAAGTTTCCAATATTTTACATTTCTTCACATTAAATTGCAACATCCAGTCCGAGCTCCATGAGCACAGAGAAAATACATCTTGTTGCAGTAGAGACTGGCCATCTTTAGATCTAATAACATTATACAGTTTAATGTCATCTGCAAACAGACGACACACACTCTTAACTATATCCGGGACATCGTTGATGTACAATATGAATAGTATTGGCCCTAATATTGATCCTTGTGGTATACCAGAGACAACATCCCTCCAACTTGAAGCACTACCATTTATGATCACTCTCTGTATTTGTTCTTAAGGAAGTCTTCAATCCATTTCAGGAGTTTTCCATCTATACCAGGTACGGTATCTAATGCCTTAGCAAAGTCAAAATATATAGCATCCACCTGGCAGTTTTCATCAAGCGCATCTGTCCAGTAGTCTAAAACACTTAACAATTGTAAGATTGTTCTTCTATGTTTTCGAAACCCATACTGACTGTCTGAAAAGAGGTCATGCTGCATCCTATGATCAAGTATAGCTTCTCGCACAATCTTTTCCAGCAATTTACATACTACTGATGTCAACGACACTGGTCGATAATTCCCTGGTTCAGATTTTTTACCATTTTTGAATATACATGTCACATTTGCCACCTTCCAGTCATCCGGTACTGTTCCTTCTTGAATGGATTTGCTAAATATACTTTGGAGGGGTAAGTATTACTGATCTGCAAATTCCTTTAATAACATTGGATGGCAGTTGTCAGGTCCACAAGCTTTTGATGTGTTCACAGATTTAAGAAGTTTCAAAACCTTATCTGGGATCACGTTTATACTATATATGTTGAAATCAGGATTTACCCTTTCCTCAAAGTGTGGTAATGGAGAGTCTCCTTCCATAGTATAAACAGATTCAAAAAATTCATTTAAGCGTTCAGCCTTATCAGAGTCCTCCGTTATTACATTTCCCTTATCATCGTTCAAATCAGGAATGCCACTTGTTGACTTAGTTTGTTCACGTACATACCCCCAAAACGATTTTGGGTTTACTTTTACATTCTGAGCAATGCTCTTTTCATGGTTTCTCTTCGAGTGGTGTACTGCCTTAGAGGCTTTGTTTCTTAATTTACAGTACTCTTGATAGTCCCTGTAACTACGGCTAAAAGTAAATCTCTTCCAAGCGTGATATTTCTTTTTCACAATTCTCACACAATAATGGTCCATCCACTTGGGTTTGAGTTTAACTCCATTTGTCATTTTTAATGGTATTTTCCTGAACATGCTGATACATAAAATTGTCCCTGATCACCTCAATAAACTTAAATGACAAATGATTTTCACTATGAATCGTCGACCAGTTATCCCAGTTTATGTCAGGAAAATTGAAGTCCCCAAGTATAACACAATGTCTATAATTTTTCACATGTTCATGTGAAATAAGTTCAAGTAGTTTTTCTTGGTTTAACATATCGCTGTTTGGACTTTTATATATGCCCCCGATCAACAGTTTCTAAGTTTTATTTAAACGCAATTCACACCATGAAGACTCCTTGAATGACATGTCATTTAGTAGATGACAATTTTCAGCTGGAATGTTGTCTTTTATAAAAATCAAAACACCCCTACTTTCATCGGTAATATTCCCATGAAAACAATTAAAACCTTGTATTTTATATTCATTGCAATGAATTTGAGTAGATTTACCCGTTTTCGGAAAAGCCTCTGTAACAACTATAATATCTGGGTTGGTCAATGAAATAATGACTTGCAATTCACCTAGTTTGTTAAGGAGACAGTCTGCATTTGTATAGTAAACTTTCAGTTTGTCTGTTTGTATGCCCTCCCTGGGTTCATGAGATTCACTATGACTAGAATTCACGTCACTGTCACTAGAGTGTATGTGTCACAAAATGTCAAGGGTAGAGCGTATTGGTCGTACATAGCTCTTGAAAGTTGTCGGTTACACCCAAATCTATTGTTCGAGTTGAAACAATTTCACAATATCATGATCTATTCATGTAACACGTAAAAGCGTGCACATTTTAAGTGGCCGCCAGAGAGGCCGTGTCATAAGTTTAGTTTTGTGCTAATGCATGTAAACGTATAGGTCTATCTTCCTTAAACGGCAAAAGTGTATAAGGGGCCTCTCGTGTAGATTCAATACTGCAGATTTAGCCACGTTTGTCACGGACTGAACGGGGGAAATAATGGTTTGGGCGTAATGTTTGCTATAAAACCCATTGTCTTCTAGCTCTTGCCGGGATGATCGATAGTTACTTTGTTGGAACAGAGATTGGACGGCAAAATTCACAGGCAACATGTGGTTCGTATTTATTTTATTAAAACTTTTATCGTACATTTGTATTCAGTGGGCGGCGCCATCTTGTTTGACGGTTACGACATCCGGTTAGCATTGATGTTTCTCAAACATTAACTTTAGACTAGCATATGATTTTGAAGTTACTTTATTAGATGTAATTATTGTAATTGATCATTAATTGTAAAACACTATTAATTTGATAACAGTGGATAATAGGTGCATTAGTTAACGTTGGCGTATAACTCAGTGATTGTAATACACGATTGTTAACATTAGTTAACAATGAGATGAGTGACTAGGATAAATGTTCGACGCGTATGCATAGCGTTGTATAATGTGGTCATTAGTTGACATGCGTGCATGCATAACTCAGTGAGTGTAATATATGAGTAATTTGATAATGTTTATATTACATGTATTAGGGGCATTGATTAACAGCGACGTACATGGCGTATACATGGCGTTGTAGAATATGTATACATTGCTACTCATCATTAGTACAGCTTACATATATGTATTGAATAATGATTTGTTTGGGTAATGATAATTATGCAAGATTGTTATGTTTGTCAACCGGCATCTAAACGTATGTATAATTACAGCCTAAGCCATCCAGGATATAAGCCATCCAGGGTTGGAGTAAGCTATCCAGGTTTGGATATTCCGGAGTGGAGCTAAGCTTCCACGATTAACATTTACGAGCGGTGGAGACGGTCCCCGTACCTGCGCAGCATGGCCAGGTTTTATTAACGACAAACCCCGGGACACAAGGTTGGCCCGTCATCAGTCCTCACTGGAGGAACATCACTCACAATCTCAGTGGAGGTTAACTATCATTACATCGCGTCATCAACCCTTACAGAAGGCATTTGATGACAATCATCCATTGAATTCGCGCATTATCATCTTCATGAGCTTTCGCGCATCACAGTTATCGCGATAGATCATAGAACAACATCGTTATAGCTTTAACAACACTTTAGTGTCTTATACATTCAGTATTTATAACAATACTAAGAACGTCTTAAACGTTCATGAGAACATTCTTTTCATAGTTCATTTGTGTATTCGCTTGTTTTTTTTAGATAACTGTATATATATTAACATATTTTAAAAGTTGCATTAAACTTATGTAAATGCATTCACCGTCATTGATTCTTTCCTGAGTTAGCCCCAACCACTAGGGTCATCCTGTGACAGTATGTCACTATAATTTGAATGAACATCATCTTGACTAGAATTTAAAAAGGAACTAGAACTATCAAAATTTGAACTACTAACTCTAACATATGTACACTCATCAGATTCAATAGAATCCATGTCACGTCACTATCACTGGAGCGCATGTCACTATAATTTGAATGAACATCATCTTGACTAGAATTTAAAAAGGGACTAGAACTATCAAAATTTGAACTATTTACTCTAACATATGTACATTCATCAGATTCGCCTATGGAATCACAGCCGAAAGGGTTGAATAACTTCCCCGTGAGCACCCCCAATTTGAACGCGACGGGGTTCCTCCTGCACTATGCGACGTGGTGTATAAGTGTGGTCAGCTCCAATGATAAGAAGCGAAGTCTTCCAAAATCATGGTAAACGTCAATCAGCCTATTAGTCTGAAACCCTTCCTCTACTGCTGAGAGGAGCGAGCGCAGTAGGGGAAGGGTACCAGACTACTCGCCGATATACTCATTCCGAAGCTTGCCGGTAGCGAGCGCAATAGAGGAAGGGTACCAGACTACTCGCTGAAATACTATCTCCGTAGACTGGTCCCCGATTGTCCTTGACACCTCACTAATGTTCGTCACCAATAGTTAGATTGGGCACCAGTCTACTATCTCCAAAACTTGCCGGAAATCCACGAGTAGTTACGAGTGGGAGACTACTCGCCGAAATCATGGTAACTGGTCTTCCAAACAGCTCCAATGACAGTACATGCGGAACGGGAAACCAGTAGATACTTCCGGAGATCGAAAAGGTAATTTGTCTTCGGGCGTCCCCGACGATGTCCCTTCTCCGGTGCCATTCGCAGCATCTCGCTATCACCGAAGAATGACGGAATTGGCCGAATATGTACGATTAATGCCGTCGGAACTACTCGTTAATTTCCGCAATCGGTGAGGATAAATCAGTATTGACTAACTGTCTCGCCAGTGACCAATTATCGATAAATATGACTAAATAGGACAATTTCAATCGACTTTGGAGTTTAATAAGCACTATTGATGCTACTGTTCAGGTCTTGCGTGAGTATCAGGAGTCATAGATCAGACTAATACATTACAATATGTACTATTTAATTTTGACGTTAAACGTTTGAGGCCGTGGCCTAATGTTAGAGCACTCGACTTCTTTGCAGAAGATCCGAGTTCAAATCCCTTAGTTTTTTTTCTTTAATATTTTCTTTTTGTCTTCTCTTCACTGCAATAAGTAATTAGAAACTATTTGATGGACGTTATGCAAAATCTAATAATGCATGCAATGTTTTACTTTTTGCATCCAGTATTTAATTGTGAAGATGCACTGATATTGAGACTTCGATATTGCAATTTTTATGTCATGACATGTGGCGGGAAATTGCATCACGTGACAAGTGCATCATTCTGCTCCCCATATATGCGGAAATATGCGTATACAGCTATTATAAGATGCAAAACATCCCACAAAACACGCCTCCTAGTCTTCAACTATTGGCTTTTTATAACTTAAATTTACAGAAAAAAAATCGAGAACGAAGCTTTTTGGAAAGTTAAAACTTGTTTTATACTTAGAATTCTTGACCGGAGCATAGCTTCAAAACTGCTTATGGGACCAGAATTAAACTTCACACGACGATAAGGGTAATGAGAGAAAGTGCGAAGTGCAAGAAACTTTACTCGATCTTAGTTCGAATTAGAGTTATTACCTTTGTGTTTTTTATACTTAGAATTCTCTCCCGGAGCATAACTTCAAAACCATTTAAGGGATTGAAATTAAACTTCGCATACTGATAGAAGGTCATAATAAAAAGTGTTGCGTGCAAGACCCATAACTCTATCTTTATTCCAATTGGAGTTATTGCCCTTTGTAATTGTATGTTCGGAGCATATCTTGAAAAGTATTAATGTGCCTCGATTGCACACGTTGCACAATGATAGAGGGAAATAAGAGGAAGTGCAGAGTGTAAAAGCCATAATTATGTCTTCATTAAAGTTACAATTATTGACCTTTGTAATTTTATACTTAATATTATTGTTACAAGCATAGCTTTCAATTCGGGGAGCATCCATCGGTTCTACCGATATTCTTGTATTTTCAGTATGTTTGTTCTATCTTTTTTTTTTCAGGCTTTAATAATATAAATACATTGTAATTGCATTTTTTTAAAAAATAGTGTTTAATAAAAGCGACTTTGCCAACAGTTCACGCTTTTTTAAAGCAACTTACGGCAATTAGAACGAAAACGTAAATACGACGCTACATCATACCAACAAAACAAGTTCATCAGACCAATTCACTGCACCTTGTTTGTTTAGCTCTTCCCAAAAGTAAATTTTTTTCAGTGGGAACTGAGACGAACTAGTTTATTGCATTACAGTCATGGAGTGCATTAGAAATGTAAACGTTCATTAATGCATACATCCCTATATCCGTCCGGGTCTGTCGTTTATTCGTTCGCTATCCATCCATACGGCCATTCATCACGGGCCTTGCACTTAATCAAATGCGATTGGGTATATTCCTTTTAATGCAATGATGAGTCTTTGCTGTTGTTTCAATATTAATTTTGTTTTTATTTGTTATATTTAGCGATATCATATTAGTCAGGAAACAAATAAATAAGAATTATAATTATTATGATTATAAAACATGGACGCACTTTAAGTGTTCAAAATAAATGAATAAAATCAGTGCAGCTATCTGTGTTATTGGTGTATACTAACCTGCAAAAGGAACAGGAGTCATGGTTTATTACAGACGATTTATTAAAGGGACACTGTCCGTAAGTAAGCAGATATTGAGCATAACCAAATAACCGTCTGACTTTTATTCAGTGAAATGTATACATGAAAACATGAGCATAGACCTTTAGAAGTCTGTAGTAATACATTTGTGAGTTTGAAAAAAAGTTTTAATTATTATTTGTAAATAAAGTGGGACCCACCATATTTACCCTATCTGCGATCACTTTCATTAGCGCATTAGGTTTTCACCATAGTATGTATTGAGTAATATGAAATAACCCGGTTAGCTCAGTCGGGGGCTATGTCGACTACTTTACGCTCACGCTCACTATTATTACTGCGAGTGTAATTTTAGTTTGGGCTGCGAGTTCAAACGCCCGAAGCGGTTTCTCTTTTTTTTGTACCTCGATTGAATTTCGTCAAACAATCCTACTTTTAATTAGTAAATATTCAACAGTGTTTGGTGTGTAATGTTTGCGAACAAATTTAGTGTGTTTTTTATAAGCTAAAAGTTACGGACATTGTCCCTTTAAAGACATGCAAACTTAATTAAGAGCTGTAGTCAGTATTTGCAATTAAAGACCAGACCTTATGGGTCACTTATCGGCTATTATTGATCCATTTTGCGCAGATAAGCCGTAAATAAATACCTACGGCACTGAAAAATCGATATTTTGACTGTTATATAGCGCGTTGCACATCCCGTAGTGAAAACAAAAAAATATGTTACATATAATTTTCCTTTTTTTTGTATGAAGTCACACATCATTTTTGCAATTGTTCTATTTCCTCGATAATTTGTGTGTTATAACTGTATCTAACGTTTACCTTGAAATGTTGATCTCTATAGTTGCTTATTTCTGCAGAACCTGGAGACGGTTTCAAAAGCGACATTTCCGAATTTTCTCAGAGCTTTCTTTGAAAATCTGAATTATCGAGACGCACATTGCAAACGAAAAACAAATTTAAACGCTTGATTAACAGGGACGTAAACGGTGTATGGGACACCTTTTTCCGCAGGAAAAAATCCGTAATAGTGTTATCGAATTGAAACCGTCGTTTGGTATATGCATATTCCGAATTTAATAAGCGGAAAGCATTCAAATTTTCATTTAAATTTTAATCTTTATATCCAGATGATAGATAGACCCTAGATAAGGCCTATTTTACAGAAAGAAATAATTGTTTAGGGTAATTATTACATCTTCATATTTATCCCGTCGGAAACATTATTGTCATTTATATATCAGATTTGAAAGAACCATTATTACGACAGACTTTAATAATGATGTATAGTTCTCAGTTTATCGTAATCTTTCAAGTATATGACTGCCACAAGTGTACTGTTTTCGGTTTTCTCATGTTCTAAATAAGCGTAGGATCTCAAAATAAGAGTATTTTCACACATGGGTAAAATCCAGTCATCAGCTCATCAGAACGTATATACAATGCTCCTGTACACGTGGGTGAGATTAAAAGCATCGCAGTAGTTGGTGGTTTGTCCGTTCTATGCTGATGCCCAGTAGCATTTACCCCGGCCAATTGAAAAGCAAAGGAAATACCAAGAATAACAAGATTTACCTTCGATCCAGACTTATCTGTTAATCGCAATGGATAAACGACATTCACAATTACAGGACTCCCTGTTTATTTAAAAGTTGGGTCTAAGAAGATCAGTTGAGATCTACAAGAGACGAAGCTATTGAGTTTACCAGTTATTGTATCACCCTTTTGGTAATGGTACCATTACCCGCTCAGTTAGGAAAAATTGCGTAGTTTTGTCTTAAATTGAGAATTTTTCAATATCAAACAAAATCATTAATTTATGCTTTATACAAAAGCATTAATGTATGCTTAAATACTTTTCAAGACATATTACCGCAGTGCAGCTGTCTAATAACAGTTGATCACAACATAAAGAAAAGCTACTGGCAACAAATTTGTTTTGATTTTCGATTTGAAAATTTAAACTGGTTTAAATTTAGAAATCTTTATACTATATTTAGGGAAAAAACATACTTCTGCAATTGGGAATGAGTCCTTTTATCGATAGATCTACCACATGTATTTTGCCTACAAACTAATAATGAAGAAAAAATTGGCAACACCTCAGCAAGTCGGCTTGTAAACATTACATTATATGGCCCCATATCGAATAAGATTTCGAATTGAATTGGGTTTTATGGCGCACCAACACATGAAAAGTTATATGGTGCCTAACAGGAATGAACGTGCCAGGGTCATACTCGAATAAGAAATGGAATATTGCTTTGATCATATAAATGATATTCACCAGTTCACATATTTCTATGTCTGTCCCAAATTGCATGAAATGTTTTCCGTTCATGAATTTGCATAACGGTCAGTTTCTCACTTTACTGCACAGGAGCAACCAAACTTGGGTCAAAGTTTTATCTTGGTTAGTGCATGTACATTGCATCTGATGAAAAGTGCATGTGACCTTGTTTTTCCAATCAAAACTCAACTTTAATAGCATTATTTACATTAAAGCTTTGGGTTAAGATCAGTTTCTCACAAACTTTATTTGAACAACTTGGGTTATAGTTGTAGTGCTTCCCCTTTGAAACCTATAAGAAGTTAGTTGCTTAAAAATACGAAGTAATATTATGAAGTATCAGCCATCCCTGAAGGAGTATACATGTGTGCCGGTATTATAAGCTATTAATTTTGTTCCCAGTTCTATGAGAGAAACAAATAGATCTTTATTTTAATCAGATTGGAATGCACATTAATGTAGGCCCAAACATGCCTTCAAGTTTGTCAAGTACATACCCTTAGCTGAATGAACTACAGTTAAATTGCAGTTTTATTTCAGTTTTTTTCTGACCAGTTAAATTTCAGTTAAAAACCAGTTATATCAGAGAAATGAGCTAAGTAAAACTAATAAGCATATCATTTGCATAAAAGCAGTTGTATAACCAGTTTTTAGCCAAAATGCAGTGAAACGTCAGTGAACTTGATTGCAGTTATTTAAGCGAAATATTTACGTTGAAATAATTAAATGAGGTGTCTAGTCTTATGATGTCACAAAAAAACCCTGATACCTATTATATACCAATTACATGATGTCATACAAACCTGCATAAAAACTGTATCTAAATAAGGACACCAGTTTTATGATGTTACAAAAACTGAAACAAAACTGACCTCTTAATCTACAGTTTAGTATATATACAAGGGTTGATCCAAAATTACATAGACTTCTGCTATAAAATCTTTATATTATTAAATAGATACCAACAGGCTTCAAACCAGCTATAATCAGCTTTTATTTGTAAAGAATAATCAGGAAAGTTTAAAAAATGTTTCCATACTAGTGTTATTAGTATTTTAATATTTAAGTTGAAGATGTGGCTGTGGACTGGACTGGTGATGCTGAGGCTGGGTTGGGCTGCCTGGCCACAGACGGGCTATATATTCCCAGATGAGTTCTTCCAAACTGTCGAAGTGATAGCAGGTAAAATTCTTTCACCAACATTCAGACTTTATGGAGCTATTAATTAAGTGAGTTTGTTTGATGCCCCCACCTATAGAAGAAGGGTTATATACAGTGTTACCTGTGTCCGTCCACCTGTACGCCCCGAAAGTGTTGTCCAGACTCTGACTAGGGATGACGTTGACGTGACTATGTTGTGTCGCTGGCGAATTTATGTCATGTTCGTACCTTGTCTGATGTCACTTAAGCATGCAGGTTTAAGTGCCGGTTATTTAATAACTTAAATAGTCAAAGAAAACCAAGTAAACAGAAGTTTCAAAACATTCGGCTAGCGACCGTAGTTATTATCACTTTTCCATCCCTCAGAAATCTTGGTAAATCCTTGCAAGAATTACAATAATATATAAAATGTTATGACGTTGATTTATTTATTAACTTGTAAAACTTCAGTTCACTGAGTGATTGGCATTAACCCTTAACCCGCGACATAAACATAATGGACTGTTCTTTCTTTGAATTAAGACCATTCCATTTATGTGACGAATTTTTTTTTGTTGAGGAAATGACTGATCAGCAGCCGGATATTGTACAGCCTGCTAGTTACTCGCAGGCTGGTCTGGGTTTACAATACGCAAAGGCTATTATAGTCGTGCTTAGCGGGTTAAGTGTCAATAAGGAATTTGAGATTCACACATTTATTTTAGAATAATTTGAGATACGAGATTTGATACCCTCAGGACATGCATACATGTATCTGACGATACTTGGTTATTGCATATCAGATTGACCAAATACAGGTACAGTCCTAACTTCATCTGTTGTTATTATAGGAACCATGTCAGTCACTTCAGCAACTGCAGACCCTCTTGTTTTATGCATACATGTAACAGATGTTGCCATTTGCTCGTTTAAACTAACCTTACAGGTAATGGCAAAAATACACTGCAAATCAAAATTCTTATCGTATGCATGGTAGTTTAATGATAAACAAATCATTTATTGAGAAACTATACTTTAACTTTTGACTCTTTCAGGAGATAGCTTTAATATCAGTGTTGAGAGAACGTGGGAATTTGACTCTTCGTTTCCATTGAGAAGTATGGTACTGCCTCGGCTGATATTCTCACCGATGTACAAGACACTTTCGATCGCTAGTGAGAGTTTTCCTGACTTCCAACTATCTGGAAATAGTGTACTTTCAGGTCGGGACTATAGTTCTATTTTAAATGCTTTAACAGTTTAACAGTTTAAAATGATTTTATATTTATACATGTGCATTTTAACCACTTTTATGTCGTACCAAATACTTGTAAAAAAATGGTACTAGTAGCTCCCTGGCTTGATGCTAAGCATATAAAGGGTGATGCTAGTGTTTGTAGCCCAGAATAATGTGACTGGTTGGGGTATCGTGTGTCCACAGCATGGTATTCCACTATAAAGTTGACCATAGGGCTCACTGCTACAAGTAGACTCACGTAGTGATTTGACATGTTTACATCTATATGACAGCAGTATGTTCCTACAAAACATAAGTAATGACCTTTGCCTACTTTTCAAAATTGTTTAAGTAGCCAACAGCAGCAACATTTTACTAAATATGTACACCGTTTCTATACCTACTGACGACGAGTTATATATATAGAGAATGAGAATCCAAACTCTATAGACACAAAATACACGGTTTTAACCAGCCAGGCCAAACCCCAGAACAAGAGCGCCATGAGTTACCAACTCATAATTCATTTTACGCACAGCCAGGCCAAACCCCAAAACAAGAGCGCCAAGTGCTCCCAACTCATAATTCATTTTACGCACAGCCAGGCCAAACCCCAAAACAAGAGCGTCGAATTAAGGGTTACCAACTCATAATTCATTTTACGCATATCCAGTCATGGGTTAAGAACCCATGCATAAACCTTTACTTTTAATCGGCAGAAATACATCATTATATGACCTGAACACCTGGATAGAGTTTTGATAAACGGTCTTGTAGTGTAATTTTGCTCTTATTTGGCGGGTTAGTGCCTTCAAAGTTTTAAAACACGCCTGGCTTAGTGGTAGAGCATCTGCCTCGCGTACAATACCTGACCTGGTCTGGAATTCACCAACCATTCTTCAAACTATTGTTAGACTTGAAGCTCGAGAACTGGAAATTACACCAAAGACTTCATAAATATAATGGTATTCTTGCTTAAGTTCAGCATATAAAGGGTAGTCCTAGGTCTGGTCGACATGGTGACAGTATAATGTGACTGGGTGGGGTATCAGGTGTTGCAGCTCTATAAAGTTAAGCATTGAGCTCACTGCTTGAGGTAGACACCGACGTGATGACTGAACGGTAATTAAGAGTAACATTAAACCACATACATGTATATACATATTGTTTTTGCGCATACCAAAAGCCAAAACACTATACATCTACATTACAGCAACATGTTTCTACCAGAAGGTGAACGTCTCAGTACCCATATAGTTGTTTTATTTAGTTTTAAATTGACTCTGAAAACCTTGTTGCATTTTATTTCAACTGGATGCATTGTTATGGTTTAATTCTAATTGTAAATCTTTTTATATGGTTGAATGTCCAAAAGGGCCTAAAATTGGAAAAATAAAATATTTTTTATTTTCTTATTTTATCAGGTTCGAGAATCGTTATGGCGAGCCTCAGCATCTGGATTGACCTCTGCGTTTATGTGATATGTTCCACGATGAATCTTCAATGTTACTCAGCAGCACTACTGCTTGCAAGCTCCTATGTGATGCTGACTTACCAGACACACTCCTTTACTGACTCTGTGGAAAGTTTGCTCTTGATAACAGTGTTACTCTTAATAATTAAATCAGTACAAAAAAACTTTGATATTAACATCTCAAATCAAACAATGAAGCAAATGCATTCAAAGCTGGACAACTCTAAATCTAGAATGGCTAGTCCATCAGCATTGGGTGAAACTACTTTCACAGGGTTTCATGAAATATACTCAACAGCATCTAGAGCAACTAGAAATAGGAAGAAAATAAATAGCCCACCATCGCGAGCAGACATCATGAAGGGTTTACCAAACAAAAATATCAGGACTG
Organism: Cyrtodaria siliqua; assembly: GCA_037043455.1. Classification (NCBI taxonomy): domain Eukaryota; kingdom Metazoa; phylum Mollusca; class Bivalvia; order Adapedonta; family Hiatellidae; genus Cyrtodaria; species Cyrtodaria siliqua. The sequence continues at coordinate 52,886 of JAWPHD010002434.1, read as the reverse complement.
CCAGCAGCGGAGATAGTGTGTGTTATTTGGATGTTGTCATATTGGCCGTAACAAATATTGCTGGTATATTTAACCGACCAAATTTTGTAGCCTTTTCTATAGTTCCATTCTGTTGGTGGCTACAAAAGATGTCATCCAACAGGACATTGCTTGTCAAGACAGTGTTCGTATTTATAACTGTGTCATTTGTAACAGCTGCAGTTTTTGTTGTGCTTGACACATGCTATTACCACACAATAGCTGTTGTAGATGTCTTAACGTGGGTTATCTGGGAATGGTTAAAGGACAATTTGGTGTTTACGCCTTTAAATTTTGTTCTATACAATACAGCATTTGACAATTTAGAAAAGCATGGACGGCACCCATTTTATTTGCACGGCCTAGTGAATATGCCTCTTCTATATGGCCCTGTAATTATCTACATTGTTAGCGACATCTTTGTTTCTATATTCTCTTTGTTTTCTGCTAGAGACAAAAATGTTGACAATAAAAAGAAAGATTCTGGTTTTGAAACTAATATTTCGCAAACTGTGAGAGTTGCAAAAGACAGTTTGGATGTACCTGTTTTAGGATTTATATTAACACCAGTTTTGGTGTTGTCTGTCATCCCTCATCAAGAGCCACGGTATCTAATTCCCTTGTTACCATTAGTTATCATACATGCCGTGTCGACAGTTAAAAAGTTTGGTAAACTGTTTCTTTCAGCTTTCATTGTATTTAACATTGTTTTATCTACCGTGTATGGCGTTCTGCACCAGGGTGGAGTTACACCCTGCTTAACCCACTTGCAACAACTATCAAATAGACAGATTGCAGCTAATAGCAGTTTGTCGATACATATTATATTTTCTCACACATATATGCCACCTAAGCATCTTTTATTATTAAATAAACACACAAATATAAATTTAATTGATTTAAAGGGAAGTAATTTTGATGTAATACATGACACAATTGTTGATATTGGCAATAGAAGTGACAAAAGACAAAGTAATGAGGCCAAAACAAACGAGAGAGTGTTGTATTTAGCAATGCCTGGAACAGTTATTGAGCACTTTGTGGTTGAATACTGGGGTAGTTTCTGGTTTACAGTGATTGAGAGGTTTTCCCCTCATTTATCACTAGAAGATCCGCCACAATTGGCGTCCGTTTCTGGTTTAAAACAACTAATTGATCAATTGTCTTTGTATCTGATACAAGTCGATATGATGTAATTATTTAAAGGGACTCATTGCGAACACGGAAGTAATTACTGAGTGCTGATATTAGTACCAAGAGCTTGTAGTTATTGTCAGTGTTAGTGCTGATGCGTAATATTTAAAGGGACACACGGTAATCTTAATGATTTTTTAAAACTTACAGCATCCCATTAATCTTTCTTTACAAATTACGTTTTTAAAATCATTATGTCTCCCCTCATACTCGGGAGATTTATTGTTTTTAGCTTGGATGTCTGTCTGTTAGGATCTCTGTCCGTCACAAGTCGGTCTCCATCATATCTCTTGAATTTGGAAATAACTTGCCACACATGTTCATCACATCAAGAAACCTGCAGAGCGCATGTCCAAGCCACGTTATTATAACACACTAGCTTACAGAAATAGCTGGTGTTAATAACTTAGCTTCTTTAAATCCTTAATCTCTCTAGCTTAAAGAGACAGCTCTCTAGTTTGAAGAGACACCTCTCTAGTTTAAAGAGGTATCTCTAGCTTAAAGAGACATATCTCTAGCTTAAAGGGACATCACTCTTGCTTCAAGAGACATATCCCTAGCTTAAAGAGACAGCTCTCTAGTTTGAAGAGACACCTCTCTAGTTTAAAGAGGTATCTCTAGCTTAAAGCGACATATCTCTAGCTTAAAGGGACATCACTCTTGCTTAAAGAGACATTTCTCTAGCTTAAAGAGACATCTCTCTAGCTTAAAAAGACATCTCTCTAGCTTAAATAGAAATCAATCTAGTTAAAGAGACATCTCTTTAGTTTAAAGAGATATCTCTCTAGTTTAAATATATATCTTTTCAGCTTAAAGGGACATATCTGTAGCTTAAAGAGACATCTCTCTAGTTTAAAGAGAAATCACTCTATTTTAAAGAGACATCTCTCTAGTTTAAAGAGACATCTCTCTAGTTTAAAGAGACATCTTTCTAGCTTAAATGGACATCTCTGTAGTTTAAACAGACATATTTCTAGTTTATAGAGACATCTCTCTAGCTTAAAGAGACATTTCTCTAACTTAAAGAGACATATCTCTAAAGTTTAACGAGACATCTCTTTAGCTTAAAGAGACATATCCCTAGCAGCTTAAAGAGACATCTATCTAGTTTAAAGAGACATATTTCTACTTAAAAGGACATCTCTGTAGTTTATAGAGACATCGGTCTAGCTTAAAGAGACATCTGTATAGCTTAAAGAGACATCTCTCTAGCTTAAAGAGACATCTCTCTAGCTTACGGAGAAATCACTCTAGTTTAAAGAGACATCACTCTAGTTTAACGAGACATCTCTCTAGTTTAAAGAGCCATCTTTCTAGGTTAAAGGGACATATTTTTAGCTTAAAGAGACATCTCTCTAGTTTAAAGAGAAAGAACTATAGTTTAAAGAGATATCTCTCTAGTGTAAAGAGACATATTTCTAGCTTAAAATACATATTTCTACTTAAAGGGACATCTCTGTAGTTTATAGAGACATCGGTCTAGCTTAAAGAGACATCTGTCTAGCTTAAAGAGACATCTGTCTAGCTTAAAGAGACATCTCTCTAGCTTAAAGAGACATCTCTCTAGCTTAAAGAGAAATCACTCTAGTTTAAAGAGACATCACTCTAGTTTAACGAGACATCTCTCTAGTTTAAAGAACCATCTTTCTAGTTTAAAGGGACATATTTGTAGCTTAAAGAGACATCTCTCTAGTTTAAAGAGAAATAAATATAGTTTAAAGAGACATCTCTCTAGTTTAAATAGACTTCTCTCTAGTTTAAAGAGACATCTTTCTAGCTGAAAGTGACATACTTGTAGCTTTGAAGAGACATCTCTCTAGTTTAAAGAGAAATCACTATAGTTTAAAGACACATCTCTCTAGTTTAAAGAGACATCTCTCTAGTTTAAAGAGACATCTTTCCAGCTTAAAGGGACATATCTGTAGCTTAAAGAGACATCTCTCTAGTTTAAAGAGAAAGAACTATAGTTTAAAGAGATATCTCTCTAGTTTAAAGAGACATATTTCTAGCTTAAAGGGACATCTCTGTAGCTTAAAGAGACATTTTTCTAGTTTACAGAGACATCGCTCTAGCTTAAAGAGACATCTCTCTAGTTTGAAGAGAAATCACTCTAGTTTAAAGAGACATCTTTCTAGTTTAAATAGACTTCTCTCTAGTTTAAAGAGACATTTTTCTAGCTGAAAGTGACATATTTGTAGCTTTAAAGAGATATCTTTCTAGTTTAAAGAGAAATCACTCTATTTTAAAGAAACATCTCTCTAGTTTAAAGAGACATCTCTCTAGTTTAAAGAGACATCTTTCCAGCTTAAAGGGACATATCTGTAGCTTAAAGAGACATCTCTCTAGTTTAAAGAGAAATCACTCTATTTTAAAGAGACATCTCTCTAGTTTAAAGAGACATCTCTCTAGTTTAAAGAGACATCTTTCTAGCTTAAATGGACATCTCTGTAGCTTAAAGAGACATATTTCTAGTTTATAGAGACATCTCTCTAGCTTAAAAAGACATTTCTCTAACTTAAAGAGACATATCTCTAAAGTTTAACGAGACATCTCTTTAGCTTAAAGAGACATATCCCTAGCAGCTTAAAGAGACATCTATCTAGTTTAAAAGACATATTTCTACTTAAAGGGACATCTCTGTAGTTTATAGAGACATCGGTCTAGCTTAAAGAGACATCTGTCTAGCTTAAAGAGACATCTCTCTAGCTTAAAGAGACATCTCTGTAGCTTAAAGAGAAATCACTCTAGTTTAAAGAGACATCACTCTAGTTTAACGAGACACCTCTCTAGTTTAAAGAGCCATCTCTCTAGTTTAAAGGGACATATTTGTAGCTTAAAGAGACATCTCTCTAGTTTAAAGAGAAATAACTATAGTTTAAAGAGACATCTCTCTAGTTTAAATAGACTTCTCTCTAGTTTAAAGAGACATCTTTCTAGCTGAAAGTGACATATTTGTAGCTTTAAAGAGACATCTCTCTAGTTTAAAGAGAAATCACTATAGTTTAAAGACACATCCCTCTAGTTTAAAGAGACATCTTTCTATTTTAAAGAGACATCTTTCTAGTTTATAGAGACATCTCTCTAACTTAAAGAGAAGTTTTTCTAACTTAAAGAGACATATATCTAGAGTTTAAAGATACATCTCTTTATCTTAAAGAGACATCTCCCTAGCAGCTTAAAGACATCTCTCTATTTTAAAGAGAAATCACTCTAGCTTATAGACACATCTCTCTAGTTTAAAGAGACATATTTCTAGCTTAAAGGGACATCTCTATAGCTTAAATATACTTCTCTCTAGGTTAAAGAGACATCTCTCAAGCTTAAAGAGAAATCACTCTAGTTTAAAGAGACATCTCTCTAGTTTAAAGAGACATCTGTCTAGTCTAAAGAGACATCTTTCTAGCTTAAAGAGACATATTTGTAGCTGAAAGAGAAATCATTCTAGATTAAAGAGTCATCTCCCTAGTTTAAAGAGACATTTCTCTAACTTAAAGAGACATATCTCTAGAGTTTAAAGAGACATCTCCCTAGCAGCTTAAAGAGACATCTCTCTAGTTTAAAGAGAAATCACTCTAGTTTAAAGGGACATCTCTCTAGTTTAAAGAGACATCTTTCTAGCTTAAAGGGACATCTCTGTAGCTTAAAGAGACCACTTTCTAGTTTACAGAGAAATCTCTCTAGCTTAAAGAGACATTTCTCTAACTTAAAGAGACGTATCTCTAGAGTTTAAAGAGACATCTCTATAGCTTAAAGAGACATCAACGTCCGTCCGTTAACTTTTGCTTAAATGACGTCTTGCATAAACCGCTTGACATTAACCAAACTTCACATGGATGATCCTGAGGTCAAAGCTGTCAAGATGGCCACCATTACCATATATGGTCAAACAGCTTATTTTCAAAAACCATTTTTTGACAGTTTTTCTTTATTAATGATCGCACCAGCTTATGGTCTTCTATCAAGTTTGTTCAAATGGTGACCTCGGGGTCAAACCTGGCACCGCCCCAGAGGTCACATGTTTTGCATAGACTTATAATCAACAGTTGCCACCAACAAGGGTAGAGACAAGTAAATGTTGCATTTTGTTGACATGTTCCTTAAAAAATATTATTTGACTGAAAATCATAAATAGGCTCAGTGGTGCCATTGGTAGTCCAGAGCGTAAGACCCTGTTCTAAAACAGTTTTGAAATATGGTAGTACGTGTTTGAATCTTGTAGACAAAACAAAACTCTTTTTTTCTCTCATTAATATCTTTAATATCAACATAACATGATATCATTTTCCCCTCAACAGTTATTTAATTAAAGATTCCATAGTTTTAGAAAGAAAACAATATATGCAAAATCATTCTGAAATAAAGTTTAAATGTGCATGCTTTAGAGAAATCAAGAACTCGGATTAATTAGTGGTTTGATGGATCCCAGCAATCATTCATTATTGTAACTTGTTTACAATTCTAGGGAGCTGACCCTGATCTGACCAGACAGAACCAATTAATGTCCCATCACCTTGAACTACATTTAGTTTTACAAGGTGATTATAATTCAGCCAAATAGTTATATGGTAAAGCAATACGATAGCAACAGGACACGCTTTGAAACACTTAAACATTTTCTGTTTTTTAAGGCTCTTCAAGCAAATCACAGCTAATATTAACCTTCGTTTTTAAGGTCGACTAGTATTCTAACTTTCATATGCTGTTTAACATTTGCCACAAACATGTTGCATAAACCGACGGTTATTATCACTTTTAAACATGTCTTGGTCATGTGAAAATCTATTCAAATAAGACACAAAGATCATTATATCCCACGTTTCAAGTTTCTATCTTTAAAGAATATGGTTCACACTATTTACTTTTATATCTAAACAATGAAGGCCAAACTAATCAAATTTTGTAAAATGAGTTGTGCATCTTGTAAATTGTCACTGAAGGACCATTTTCAAAGATTTTAAATATGGTAACCCTGAAATTCAGCTTTTATTAATGTCGGAATATACTGTGTTATAGTGAGCTTCGGTGGTCTTAAAGTAAGATAGTATATTGCACCCATGGCTGATCATAACATGTACATGAAAAACTAGGTGACCAACATTCATTCACGGCCTCTGTCATTTGTCTCAGAAGTAGCTTAATTACGTTGTTTGTGTAGAGGCATGGGTTTGACCATTTCCTCTGAAAGTTCATGACTGATGCGCATGAAAGTTAATTAACCCAATTAAGTATATATTTAGTAACAGTATGACAATAACCTTTAGTTAAGTAGAGGTCTGTCTGTTGAAATAATGGAATGACTGGTGCAACCTTTGGGAGAATTATATAAATACCCTGTATCAGCATTTTGGAAAGTAAGTTAAATATTTTGTTTACTCCAAAAAGAGGAGATTTGTACGATCGACCCCAAATTTGGCGTCCTAGAACCAGTTTCAGAGGTTAGAGTTCATGGTCGAGGGTACACGTGACAGTTCAAAGGTGGGACTTGGTCACGCTATATAATATACGAGATTGCCTTCATTCGGCAGATCCTTATAGACTGGTGGAGATTCTTATAGACTGGTCAGAGATACTTACAGATTGATAGATATTATTTCAGATTCATTTTGACGGCTAAGCTCGCACTTTTGAAAGTTAGAACTGCTTACGAATTGTAACTTGTACATTTAATCAAAGTTGATTATTTACTCTGGTTTTTTAACTGTGTATAGTTTTATTGTGAAATATAATTAAATAGTAGTTTAATAAAATACATATTAAAGACTATTCTTGAGTTTGATATTTTCACGTCGCTATATTACATTAAAACTTCTGGTGCCTAGCAACCTAGGATCCGACCCAGGCAAGTCGCGGGAACAACGAAGTACTGACGAAACACAACGCACACGGACAAAACGGTGAGTGATATTTTTACGTATTCTCTGTACGACCACAAAATTATAAGATAAGGATCTCATTTTAGACCTAACTTCAAAATTCGTTCTATAGAATATTGGCTAATATTATCATTATTTTTTTTTTGAAAAAACAACGAAAATAAATACATACAAATAACAATGGCTGAAGCAGATTTAAGGCAAGTTTTTAACCATATGGCAAATTAGATAACTACCTTGAATGAAAATATGGAAGCACAAAATACGAACACGAGAGATATTTTAAGGGCCCAGACGAATGCTCTTGACACACAAGGCGTTCATTATAGTATTAAAACATTCGATGGTTCAGTGCCAGGCGAATATAAGGAATGGTTAAAAAATATAGATAAGTATAGTTTCCTACACAGATCAAGTGATATGCAAAAACAGCTATTGGCCTATAAAACTAGTAAAGGCCCTGTTGGTGATTTTATCAAACGATTTTTAGACAGGCAAACCGGGACATATGATGAGTTGAAAACTGAAATGTCCGCACGCTTCTCAGACGTGACAGATACGTCACACGCCTTTTCCCTGTTAAGTAAGGTCAAACAAAATGCTCACGAGAGCGTACATCTGTATTCTGAGAGACTGTTAGGCTTGGCTGAAGAAGCCTACAGTAATGGCGAAGGCCCAGGTCACGAAATAGTACAAACACAGCTTGTTGAATTTTTTATTGATGGTTTGGCCGACGACTCTATTAAAATTAGGGTTATGAGAGATAGACCTAGACGTTTTGAGCATGCCGTAAGAGTAGCAATTGAAGAACAAAACTTGAGAAGAAGATTCGCACTAAGAACCTCTAATACACCCAAATTTATGCATAGACCCGACCGGCGAGACGGTCACGAACCCATGCAAGTTGACCATTTTAGACCACGCCGCGCACGTTTCAAGTGTGGCTCAAAGAACCATATCTCGAAATTTTGCAATGCTCCCGATCAAAATCAAGGCGATAACCGAAAAAACTGGAAACCTAGACAGGGAAACTAATACGCTCGAGTCATAATGGTAGGTTACATGACTTGAGTGAAAAGAAAAACATACCTACATTTAGTATTTCGACAGCTGGTAGTTCAAATTCATGCATTATAAAAATAGAAAAAGCTAAATTTAGAGCTCTCATTGACACGGGCGCTAATTGCTCGCTATTAAGAGAAAAAATGTATCAATCATTAAAACATAAACCCCGTTTAGAAAATAAGGAAGCAAATTTACAGGGTGTAGATGGTAGTTTTTTAAATGTGTTAGGCCAAGTAAGTTTAAAATTTGAGATAAAATCTGAAAAGTATGAACATCCGTTCTACGTAGTGTCGAACATGAATAGGAATATAATTTTAGGACATGATTTTCTGCTAGATTTCGGTGTACGGTTATATTATGATCTAGGTTGTATGCGTATTGGTAAAACAATGGTACCTTTTGTACCAGATATTCATGTGGCGTCGTTAGTTAGATTACACAAAAAGATAGTATTAAAACCATATTCGATGGTTCTGTGTAAAGGTAGAGTTAAAATGCAGTAAAAGAAGTATTTAAAGACGGAACAATGTTGGTTGCGGACAGAGACACAGGTTATATGGCAGAGAGACCTGACCTACAGATAATCGAATCAGTTATAGAAGTAAAAAGTAGTAACAAAATACCTATTTTAATCGTAAATCACAGCGGGCGTAGTTACAACCTAAAACGTGGTAGCGTAGTAGCGCAGGTAGAACACATTAATCAGATAGGTACAATAAACTCCCACAGGGGACAACAAGGAGACGGTCATTACAAAAGTAGTAAAAGTAGATCCGATAGACCAAGTAGTTACGAAGAGGTAGTTAGTCAAATAAACGTCCCCACCGTATACAAACAAAAAATATGTGATCTGGTTTATAGGAATTTAAATGCAGTAGCGTTCTCAGAATTAGATTTAGAAGAAACAGATATTCTGCAAATGCGGATTGAGACGGGGGATAGCCCTCCGGTTAAGCTGAGACCATATAGGACCCCATTGAATGATATACCCATAGTTGAGGCAGCAGTAGACCCGTTGTTAAAAGCAGGAATAATCAGTAGATCTTGAAGTCCTTATTCTTCCCCTACTATCCTAGTACCCAAGGCAGATAATACTAAGAGGTTGGTAGTAGATTTTAGACTCTTGAATAAGGTTACGAAAACATATGCGTTCCCTATGCCATTGATCGATTCCGTACTGGAACGATTGGGTGGAAGTCAAGTGTTTCGCTCGCTTGACCTCTTTGCGGGTTTTTTCTGCATAAATATTCATCCCGACGACCGAGAAAAAAACAGCTTTTAGTAGTAGTAGAGGACTGATGGAATATAACCGCATGTGTTTTGGCCTCAAGAACAGTCCTAGTTATTTCACCGAAATGATGACTATAGCACTACAGGGTTTCGAACATTTCGCACTGCCATATGTAGATGAGGTAATAGTATTCTCAAAATCGATAGAAGAACACTTAGTTCACTTACAGCTAGTCCTTGGTAGAATGAGGAAACATAAACTTAAAATGAAGCTAAGTAAGTGTCAATTCATGAAACCAGAAACAAAACACTTGGGGTTCATTATAAGTAAAGAGGGCGTCATGCCTGAAAGCAAGAAAGTAGAGGCAATAAAGGGGCTGGCCCCGCCAACAAATGTTAAAGGTGTAAGAGGGTTTTGCGCCATGATAGGGTATTATAGAAGATTTATTCCTAACTTCAGTGAGATAGCAGGTCCTCTATTCAAACTCACAAAGAAAAATGCACGGTTTAAGTGGGACGACCCTTGTCAGAAAGCTTTTGAATTGTTAAAGGAAAGCCTGACCGTAGTACCATTACTAGCTTACCCAAATTTGGAAAAGGAGTTTATCCTGTATACGGATGCATCCGATAAATGTATCGGCTCCGTGCTGTGTCAAGAAGACACGGATGAGGAAGGTAGCCCAATAGAGAAACCACTATATTTCCTTTCCCACAAGTTAACGGACACGCAGACGCGTTGGCCAACTATAGAAAAAGAGTTATATAGCATAGTTTACAGTTTACAAAAGTTCCAACATTATCTGCTCGGGTCCCATGTAAAGATATTTACGGATCATAAACCACTTAAATATCTGTTGAATAAACATCCCTTTAATAATAGAAAAATGGCCATGTGGTCACTTACAATACAGGCCTTTGACTGCGATATAAATTACATTCCGGGTCGAAATAATTATATTTCCGACCTTTTGAGCCGCGTCCCAGACGGAAGCACTTGCGATAATAACTCTAATGATCCAGAAGTAGAAATTACGGTTACATACAGGGCATATAAGGTCAACATTGTTGACACTTCACCTATCGACCCTACAAATTATAAGGTCAACATTGTTGACACTTCACATATCGACCCTACAAATTACTTACATGCAACCAAGCCAATTATAGATGACCTCGGCAGGCCAACCTTATTATATCTAGACATGAAAATAGAGCAGGCACGAGACCCAGCCTTATGTATCATTCTAACACAGTTAAACGAAGGTAAAGCTAATAAAACAACTGAGAGGAATTTCATTATTATGGATGGTGTTCTTTACTACGTCAGCGACGTAGATAACGACCCTGTAATTCGGCTTTATGTCCCAGAGCACTTGACCAAAGAGTTATTACAAAGCTATCACTGTCTTGCCCACTCAGGTGTAGATCGCACGTTCCATACTTTAAAGGAAAAGTACTATGTGCCTAATATGTACAAATTATTTTACGAGTTAGTCAACAGGTGTGTTGAATGTCAACAACGAAATATGGTGGCCATTAAACCACCTATGGGGGAAACTGAAATAAGCCCGTATCCATTCAGTAAAATAGCAGGAGACATCATGAGACCACTACCAGAAAACACTGTCAGGTAACAGATATATATTTACTGTAATGGATAGCTATAGTGGGTGGTTAGAGTGCTTTCCATTACCTTCGAAAACCAGTTCCAATATACTACACATACTATTGGATGAAATATTTCCAAGACATTCTCTTCCGATATGCTATATGTCCGATAACGGGGGCGAGAATGTAGCAAGGGAGGTTGTAGATATTTTGACTAAAATGAATGTTAAGTGTATTACGACATCGTTCTATTCACCCCATGCAAATGGTCAAGTAGAGGTCTCACACAAAGCTATAGTTAATTTACTTGCAAAGAAAGTCAAAAATGAACCAATTTCTTGGGATATATTTCTAAATCAGACCTTAGCGGGGTTAAGAATGACTGTAAATGAGTCAACTCAGAGAACACCTTTCAACCTCCTGTATGGTAGGGATGCAACGTTACCACTTGACGTTATTTTGAAACCCCGTAGGAAGTACGTAGGCGAAGACGCCCACGAGATATGCCTGCAGCAGCAACATATTGCATTTACTAGAGTTTTCAATAGAATGAAACGTGTAAAGCGAAAAAGAAAGTTACGGGCAGATAAGTCTAGTAAAGATGTCGAGTTTAGGGTAGGGGACGCGGTCTATTTAAAGAACCACGTTAGGACTAGTAAATTAGACTCACGGTGGGTCCCTTTCTATAGAATTATCGAGAAAAAATCCCCACTGACATATGTCATAAAATGCCAATTGGATAATAAAACTCGTAAATCTCATGCGAGACATTTGCGTTTAGCAAGTTTGGAGGAGTGGGAGATACCTCAGAATGAAAGGGGGCGACCAATAAGGAAGGCGGTACTTGCCGCACCCCCAGAGAGTAGTGACAGTGAGTTAAGTAGCAGTAGTTCAGATAGTGCACAGGTGGATAGTGCACCGGTGGAGAGGCTAGCACACCGTACCGTAAAGAAAGGGACGATTCGGATGAGGAAGATTCGATCCCATTGTTTGAGTTAGCCCGTAGGTTATGAGAAAGAAACAATAGGCTAAGGGGCGAGAGGCAGCACAGGAGAAGTAGTAGTAGCAGAAGTAGTAGCAGTAGTAGTAAAGATAGTGATAATGATAGTGACAGGGTAGATAGTAGGTATAGTAGTCAGGCCAAAGATAAGAATAGTCGTAACGGTAGGGTAGATAGTAGTAGTAGTAGTAGTAGTAGTAGTAGTAGTAGTAGTGGTAGTAGTAGCAGCAGTATGGACGTCGGCGGTGATGAGAGATTGATGCGGCATGAGGGTATACCCCCTCTAAGGCGACAATGTAGTTCTGAAGGTTTGTGCCAGAACGAGGAGGATATGGAAGTTAGCGTAGCGGGGCTCTAGTGGGAAAGGGTCACCGAGATAGATTAGCTTAGTGTAGCACTGTCAAGGTACGGTCCACCGAGAAATACCTGTCTAGGTATTTATATCGTGTGTTTGCGATATTGATCTTGAATTAATAGTCATCGTATGGCGTATAGACCCTCATTCAAATACACTGGTGACTGAGAAGTCGGGATATACGATATCGTATTGTACTGTGTTTAACAGTACTGCCTGTTTGGTAAGGCACTCGACAGAGTCATAGGCGATAGGTTAGGCTTTAGTGGAGAACTAGTGGAAGAGTACCTTAAGTTAGGTTAGGTGCTGTGTTTTACAGGAAGGTAAAACTAATTGAGCTATCGGGGTAGAAGCTATGCTACGTACTGTGTTTAACAGTATTGTTTTGCTAAGTGGTCGAGTTGGGTGGTCGAACACTCGAGTCGACCCATAAACACTCGAACTGAGCTATAGGCGATAGGCTAGTTAAGTTGATAACTAGCGGAGACGAACCTTAAGGTAAGTTAGGAACGGTGTTTTACGGCAAGGTAAAACTAAGGGAGGAATCGAGATATACATCATGTATTGTATCGTGATTATCAGTACCGTCTGTATTAATTAGGTGCTCGATTGAGTTATAGGGAGATACTAAGTTAGTAGATAACTAGTGGAGTAATGTATATTATGATTATGGTAGATAGTAAAATAGGTTATGATTATGATAGATAGTAAATTAGGTGACACGGGTATATTAGGGGCAGTACAGGTTACGCGACGAAAAAGGGCTAATTATTGATGTTAAAATCAATTTAAGTAAGGCCTTTCACTTTTCTGTAAACAATTGAAGTAATACAACGTAATGCATATGATACGTAATACATATGTTACGCGTGTGACTATGGTTTTAAGAAGCGACAGTATTCATTAGGTTTATAAGGCCATGACGGCACACAGTAATACAGTAATGACATATGACGTAGAATGGACAGACTGCTATGTACTAGATATTGACCTAGTGTCGGACATTCATTGACGTGACATTTTCTTTATAGTAAATTAAGTGGCGTAGTAAATCCAACGGAAAAGGCCATTACTATAAATATGAGAGAGTTTTAAGTACTCTTCGCAATTGTTTGATATTTATTATTAATGGTTGATTATATACTACTGAGGAACTGCTATTCAGGAAATCAGAAAGTATTGGAGCATTCACTTTTAGATAGTATGTAAGTAATGAACACAATATCATTGCGGTATCAGAAAATAGGCAAAAATTAATTGAGGTTTTGGAAACTCTGCGGACGTTAAGCGCAGAATTTGTAAAGACTAAAGGTTACCTTAATATACATATAGGAAACATTGATAAGTTTTTATATTTTCACGAAACTGAGTCTAATCATAGATGAATTAAATCAAAGCAGTGACAGGTCGTCTAAGTGCGAATATCATTCCAGCAAGTCAATTTCAAGAGGGTCTCTTAGGGATAAGTGCTCAACTCCCTGCAACTCTCTCATTGCCCATTGACCCATACGAAATCTTGTTTGATTACTACAAACACTTGAAATGCAAAACTTATTTAGACGGCGAACAGATAATTGTAGTCACCGAAATTATGTTAGTAGAACATACAAGACTGTTCGAGTTATATTACGCAAACAGTTTGTTCTTCCCTTAAAGTGATGTAAAAACCACTGACTCAAAAGGTATTGTAACATACTATAAGCTAGAAAGTGATTTTCTAGCTATCAATCAGGAAAGAACGCTTTACTTCTTTCTATCAGAAACAGAGGCAGGTTAATGTAAAGATCCATTGATAAGGTCATGTAGTTTAAAAAGAGGCATCCACAATACATACCAATCAACTTCTTGTCTAGTAAATCTATTTATTAAAAATACAGAGCGGTCGTCTAAATACTGCGAACTGTATGCATCATCAATGGATTTGCCCAAAGCTATATATGTCGCTAAAACGACATACTTTTTAATGACTAACGAAGAACTGACCTTTCATATAAACTGCAAAAATAAACCACCAACAACCTTAAAAATTAATCCACCATATGGTTACTTTAATGTAGATCCGGCATATACCGCCACGTCTGAACGTTTGACACTTGTAGGCGCGTACGAAAACCAATCAAATTATACTGTCATTCCAACACTGGTTTTCTTAAAGGAGCTAGATTTCACGGCTATAAACATTAAACTTAACGTTATGGTAAATTCGTCAGAAAAGGCGATTATAGTACCTAAGAGTTTAAGTGCTCTTGGCGAATTCCCAATATCAGAACTTAAAAGTAAATTAGGTGATATTCAAGAGATTGAAGATATGCCAAATGATGAGAAATACTCAAATTGGGATTATGTAAAACTTGTTTTGGCAATAGTGGGTTTTCTAATATTTCTAATTATTATTAAATACTTAGCCAAACATTATAAAATGGTTACTCTCTAAAATTAGAAAATGGTCGTATAGGGGGCGTATGAATGTCATTCCACTGCAGAGTCCAGACCCATGTGAAGAAGACGTACATTGCGATATTCCAGAGATACCTGGCGAAGCGGCGTCATTATCTGAGTCTCAGAGTCGAGCGGACAAACACCTGACTCTGTCAAATGGAAAAAGGGACAAGCCAATGGTTTTGAGACCGCTGTATCGTGGATTTGACGTACAGCAGGGGACTACCGACAACTGAGGTCCTCCTCGAACAAAACAGAGTGGCTCAGAAGCAGTGTAAATATATGTTCAAGTGTGTTTAATTATATAACCAAGTCCTCTCATTTCTCTCAAAGGTTTGATTGGTGAAGAGATAACGCGTAAACTTAAGATGCTGAAAAGACCTTGGGTGGCGCTCAACGTGACTTAAGGCAGAAGAAAGTTAAGCTAAGAACACACTTGAGACATTTTGTAACCTTGTAAATAGACAATGTATTCAGAGTAATGAACTTGTAGTTTCATTTTATGGAGAAAGGGAAATAACCAGTGCAGACAGCAGACACAATCATACACACCACGGGTGTGCGTAATGGAATTAAAGGCAGTAAGGAGACAACTTCAAGTAATCAAAATTGGATATTACTTGACGAGGCGTATGTGTACCAAATATATACTGGTACACTGGCGAACCAACGTGATGTCATACCAACGTGATGTCATACCAACGTGATGTCATACCAACATGATGTCATACTAACGAGATGTCACACCAACGAGATGTCATACCAACGTGATGTCATACCAACATGATGTCATACCAACGAGATGTCATACCAACATGATGTCACACCAATCAGATGTCATACCTACATGATGTCATACCTACATGATGTCATACTAACATGATGTCATACCAACCAGATGTCAGATGTCATACCAACGGGATATCATTAACTAAAACAGTGATGAACTATACATAACAATTAACACTGAACAATTGTGGACTACAACATTAATTATTGCAATCAGTATAGACTCTAAACATATGAACAATTTGGACTAACTGACATTGTGTAAACTTATGTATGTGATAACATGTTTTGATTTGATTATTCTCTGATCTATATACCTTGATGTGTTGGCCTTGTAAGAAATTATAGTGTATAATAAGTCCTATGTGTGTATGTATGGCATGTGTTATAGTGAGCTTCGGGGGTCTTAAAGTAAGATATTATATTGCACCCATGGCTGATCATAACATGTACATGAAAAACTAGGTGACCAACATTCATTCACGGCCTTTGTCATTTGTCTCAGAAGTAGCTTAAATACGTTGTTTGTGTAGAGGCCTGGGTTTGACCATTTCCTCTGAAAGTTCATGACTGATGCGCATGTAAGTTAATTAACCCAATTAAGTATATATTTAGTAACAGTATGACAATAACCTTTAGTTAAGTAGAGGTCTGTCTGTTGAAATAATGGAATGACTGGTGCAACCTTTGGGAGAATTATATAAATACCCTGTATCAGCATTTTGGAAAGTAAGTTAAATATTTTGTTTACTCCAAAAAGAGGAGATTTGTACGATCGACCCCAAATTTGGCGTCCTAGAACCAGTTTCAGAGGTTAGAGTTCATGGTCGAGGGTACACGTGACAGTTCAAAGGTGGGACTTGGTCACGCTATATAATATACGAGATTGCATTCATTCGGCAGATCCTTATAGACTGGTGGAGATTCTTATAGACTGGTCAGAGATACTTACAGATTGATAGATATTATTTCAGATTCATTTTGACGGCTAAGCTCGCACTTTTGAAAGTTAGAACTGCTTACGAATTGTAACTTGTACATTTAATCAAAGTTGAATATTTACTCTGGTTTTTTAACTGTGTATAGTTTTATTGTGAAATATAATTAGATAGTAGTTTAATAAAATACATATTAAAGACTATTCTTGTGTTTGATATTTTCACGTCGCTATATTACAATACAAATGTCAATTGTCGAGGTAAAAGGACAGCTATGCTAAGGTTTGACCTGATATCTCTTATAGTTTTCGCGTAATCAATGTGGTTGGGGAAAACAAATATAAAGCGAAATAAAACAGATCATATCAACCAACATCCGTTAATATACGTTGCTATCATAACTATAAAGCATTTGAATGTGAACACGGCCTCTATTAAAATACCACCTGCTCTTAGACTATGCACCATTTAAGTTCCCAAGTGTATTGTTGTTGTTTATTGAAAATGCACCTGTATTCAGAGAACAACTTTGCTTGTCCCATTAGTGGTCTCTTAATAAATATTTGACTAAAATTTATTTCATCTTCCCAACTTCTTCATTGAATCATTATCATTGCATTAATATATTCTTGTATATCCTGCCATTCATTTATCATCCCTCAATCGTATTATCAATTTCAAACATTAATTTATTTTATTATTTTCATATCATTCTTATATATTATTGTTTTCCTATTTGCACAAGTTTATGTTCCTTCCTTTTACACGTTTCTCATGATTAAAAGCATTGACATATCATAAGCAATGCTAATTCAATCAAATAACAGGATGAATTATAGTTATCTGAAGTTAAGACCTTTGTGAATGCCCCTCATTGTGAAGTTGGTCAATCAAACCTGACTAAGGACATGACCTGGAAAATAAAAATTAAGGTAAAAAGGTTTTAGGCCAGGCCAGGCCAATGAGGCCAGGCTAGTTAGGCCAAGCCATGTTTCAGTGTATGCCAATCCCAAGCGGTTTGCCAGTTTGAGAACATCTATAACATTTCCCTTCCTCTACTGTGCTATCTCGCCTAGTGCGCAAGATAGCACAGTAGCCAAATGTTATGAACTAAACGATAGACCTCACGATATTACGTCACGAATTGACGTCATGATATTACTCCGCGCTGTCGCAAAGGAGTGACAGAAGAAAGAATACTTGTGTCAAAAGACGATTGGAAAGAAATTCATCACAGAATATATATTATATAGTTTAATTAACATTTTTGTCGTGATACGGAAAATAATTCACTCGTGAGAAATATTCTTGCGATATAGAAACTCGTGCGAAAACGCACTCGTTTCTATATCGCAAGAATCTTTCTCACTCGGGAATTATTTCCCGTATCACTTCAACAATGTTAATTAAACTCTATTTATTGTGTGCTGCATTGTAATGCATGGCTTTTGTTTGAATGTATTATTGTTATCATGTTTTAAAGTTGACATTGTTAGAAATTGCTTCTTTCAAACAAATACTGATAAATAAACTGAACTCCACTAAACAAACAGATACATACAAATAAAAATGGAAACAAATATTTTGTAAACCTTTGTTTGCTTCCTGTCAGGAATTATTAATATACGTAGATCTTACAGAAGGGGGCCACTTTCGGTCACTTATGAAAACATAAGCTATTTTTTTAAGACAAGTCTATGTATCCTGACAGTTTTACTCTATTATCTATTAGATTGACACTTCCTGGATATTGGACACCAATTAAATTTTTTCATATGACATTTTTAGCTCGACTTTTTTCAGAAGCTATTCTACTCGCCCCAGCTTCAGCGTTACCGGTAGTTAACCTTTTCCGGTATTGAGCTCGTATCTCTGAAACCCTATGACAGAATGCAATGAAACTTCACACCTGTATTCAGTAAAGATAGATAACAAGTCATGCGTAAGTTACAAACCACTGCAAACTATTATGACACAGTTATGCCCCTTTTTATACTTAGTTTCTTGGTTAACCTTTTTCGGTAAGCTCATATCTCAGAAACCACCTGGCAGAACTTAACGAAACTTCACACCTGTATTTAACATATCACGCTCAAATGTCATATCTCAGAAATCGCTTGGCAGAACTCAATGTAACATCTATATTCAGTATAGATAGATAACATGTCACGCACAAGTCACATAACTCTGCAACCTATTATGACAAAGCTATGCCCCTTTTTATACTTATTCAATTTCTTGGTTACCTTTTTCGATAAGCTCATTTCTCAGAAACCGCCTGGCAGAACTCAATACAATTTCAAATATGTATTCAGTATAAATAGTTAACATGCCATGTTCAAGTCACATAACTCTGCAACCTAATTTGACAAAGTTATGTCCGCTTTTTATACTTAGTTTCTTCGTTAACCTTCTTTGGTAAGCTGATGCATGTATCTCAGAAACTGCTTGGCAGAAACTTTACCCGTTTAATCCCTATAATAAAGGGAACTTGTACAAAAACGTGTCATAACTCTTATGAATTTTACAGTATTATATTCTAAATAGACAAAGCCTCGAAAAGTCGAGATTGCTGTCATCCGACAGCTCTTGTTATAAATAAACTAAAGCTGAGAATCGTTTTCTTTACAAGCCCTGTTTTGTTTTTTAACGAGTCCGAGATTCAACTAGGTCATGATACAGTTAAGTTTGATAAATTAAAAACATAAGTGCAAACATCATTCACATCGATCACTATACAATACAACTGATGAGGTCAATTTAATATGTTCCACAACGTCATTTTTACACTATAACGAAGGGTAACTCTGTGTTAGTTAAAAATACAGGTTGTTTGAGTTGCCTCTCTTTGGTTAAAATATATTATCACAGTATCATTTTAACTGAGTCCAGTGCTATGACGTCATTACAGTATTTTTTTTTTAAATAAATGATTATATGGCAGTATGCACGCGTATCCTCAATGCCATGCATGGAAGTAAACACACTTTTCGGAGAAACACCTTTTATTTTCGTACCGATTATTTACAACAGTGGTTGCTTCTTCTGTTTTCAGTTTTCAATGCAAAAGGACTGTCAATCAGTAAAATCGCGGAATTGATTTGCAGTTTTTAAATGGGAATGACAGAAACTGTGCTTGGACGGAAAGTGGGTCCTGACTAGTAGTGCATATTGAAATAAATAAATAAAAACATATTTACTCTCTCTGTAAACCAAAACACATAATTTTGCCATGGAAAGCTTAACTTAATTCGCTATACACTGATGGGTACAGTTTATAGACATACATATGAGGATTACAGTCAGACACACTGATGGGTGATGATGTGATGCTCCACGTTTTCAAGATAATTTTGATCACAATGAACCTGTTAACAAAAAATAGTAGAGAATATAATATTTTAACTTACTGTTCCTTGCTTCAAAATTATTTCATGTGCATGTATTATATATTTGTTTCCCTTCTGTTTCCTATTTGTTCGGCCTGTGAAGCTAATTGTGGAGGTATTCAAGTCCTTAAAAGGCAACAGTTCTAGTTTAGTTTTCAATAAAGTTTCCAATTCAAGTGTTTTATTGATTCTCAAACTTCAAATACGTTTATATCTATATGACAAACTTATGTTTCTACCAAAAGTAGATCAAAATAAATGACCTTGACCTACCGTTAGCACTTGGGTTAATTTACATTAAAATATTACTTTCTTTTTTACCTCTACTGAACAAAGGCCAGTGCCAGCAGGGCTTATGCCATGACCTTTAGTCCGTCGTCATCGTCCGCTGTCCGTTCTTCGTCCGTTAACTGTTTGGTATCAACACTTTAACTCCTTCATTTTTCATCCGATGATCTTTACCAGACTTTACCAGATTGTTGATATTGATGAAAGCTCGGTCAAGTTCGAAAACCAACCATATCGGACCAGTAAAGCCGGAGTTATTGCCCTCGAATTAACGGAAATTGCTATATTTTGTCTTGTCAACACGCTAACGCGTCCATTTAGCATACTCTCTTTACCAACCTTTGTCAGATTATTGATATTGATGGAAGCTCGGTTAAAGCTGTACAGTCCCTATTTTAACTGGTAATAACTCATGAATATGAATGAGTCACGTGCGAAGTAGTTTCAAATCGACGAACACCCCAGAAGTCGGTATATAAGGAGAAATCGATACGTAAAATTTCAAATTTTTATTTAGCCTCCGTACAGGTAACATCGATAAATATACGGCTCCAGAATATGAATATAGGTGATAAAAAAATAGTTGCCCGGAACGGGATTTGAACCACAGTCTTGCACTTATAAGATTTGAAAGATGTACGCTGAACCTCTAGACCACTGCTATTTATTGGTATTTTGTAGCATTTTTAACACTAAATAGGCATTACGTAATAACAAGAGCGCGCACACAAACTCATCAAGCGCTGAATAACAAGTCGATATATGGTTGATTTGAGACGAAGTTTTAGTTTCATATTGATAAGATACAATATTACACCAGGCAATGTTAATTTACACGTGCGACAATATGGACTGCATATTTATTGATCCATCTTTAGTTGCGTTCAAATATGTTAAGTTATTTTGCCTCATAATATATGGTAGTTAGTATACTACTTTCTCAAGTAGCGTTGTAGTTCAGTGGATAGAGCACAGGACTTGAAATCAGAAGGTCGTGTGTTCGAGCCCCGAAAGAAGCTAACTTTTTTTTCATTACCTGTGTATAGGTACGATGTGCACTGGTTGATGTATATACAGTAAATGATTTCATGCGCTATATTTGCTCGCTTAAATACCCGATTACGACATGAGCTGGTGAGCATGAAGTTACAAATAAAGACACGCCTACAAAGAAGAAATCGATTGATATAGGGACTCTGTAGCTTTAAGTACGAAAACCAACCAGATCGGACTAGTAACACTTGAGTTATGACCCTTGAATTATCAAAAAACTTAACAACATTTTGAAGTCAGTTTATTTTTCATCAAACATTCCAGATTGTTAATATCAATGAAAGCTAGGACGAGTTTGAAAAAACAGCAAGATCAGACCAGTAACACTGGAGTTATTGCCCTTAAAGTATAAAAGAATGCTCATACGAGTTTGAAAACCAGCCAAGTCGAACCAGTAACACCGGAGTTATGGCCCTTTTTCAATGTGTGGTAATGTACACTGGAAACCTCCAGGGGACGTGGGTTCAAATCTCTTTTTATTTTATTTAATTTTTCTTTTTTTTTTTTAGAATTTTTTTTTTCTCATAAGAAACCTTTGTTCATTTTCCTTTGGGAGTAGGGGCCCTTGTTGGATCAGTTTTACGTAGAGTTATAGGGAAGAACTTCAAAAATCTTCTTCTCTGAAACTACAAGAGATAAAGGTTTAATACGTTTTACATATTATCAGCCAATTTTGTTCAAAGATGACCCTGGTGTCAAATTGTGCACCAACCCCATAGATCACATACATAGACTTACATAGGAAATATAGTAAAAAACTTCAAAAATCTTCTTCTTTGAAACTATAAGAGCCAAAGGTTTAATATTTTCTACTTACCGTCAGCTTATTGTCCTCTACCATGTTTGTTCAAATGGTGACCCTGGGGTCAACTTTGGCCTTGCACCACGGATCACTGTTTTACATCGACTGATACAGGGGAAAACTAAAAGAAAAAAGTTCTCTAAAACTACATGAGCCAACAGTTTAATATTTTGTATTTACACTCAGTTTATGGTCTTCTACCAAGTTTGTTCAAATGGTGACCCTGGGGTCACATGTCAAACTTGGTTTGATGTGTTTTTATTGACGAAAGTTTGATTTGTTATAAAAGCTAGTCAAACTTGAGACAAATACATCCATCCCCCTATATAAGACACTTTATAAATAAATTAGTTTGATACTGCCATATCTGAAAAACAATCCTTCTATCCACCCCCACCCCCACCCCCACCCGTACCCACACCCACCATGGACACCATATAGCAAGTAGAGCGATACAGGCCCTCTTGGGCCTCTTGTAGATAGACTTATATACTGAAAGGAAAAAGAAACGCAGGGTGCGTATTTCCGCTATATATTGTATGGTACAGGGCGACATTAGGCCTGTCCTTTTAGAAATAAGGTTTAAACAGCACTGAACACACCAATGGTTACCCCTTTAAAGTTTCATTATCGTCAGAATGCACATTTGGCTCAAGCAGGTGAGCAAACTTAGGCTTTAAATGTTGCAATCACTTAACATTAAATACAGTACTGAACTGGCTCAATTTTTCAAAGAGAAACTTCAGCATTTATGAATTTCTTGTTACAACGTGTACTGTGATTAAAACGTCTACAACATCACAGTTGTGTCCTTTCTCTAACTAACTGCACTTTTCTTTTTTTACAAAACATCTTGGGATTTCCTTGGAATATATATGGAATTAAGTGTGCAGTATATGCAATATAAAGCGGCGGAAATACGCACCCTGCGTTTCTTTTTCCTTTCAGTAGGGAAAACTTTAAAAAATATATATAAAACTATAACAGCCACAGGTTTAATATTTTGTATTTAGCATCAGCTTATTGTCCTCTACCAATTTTGTTCAAATGGTGACCCTGGGGTCAAATTTGGCCCCAACCCAGGAGTCACTGTTTTACATAGATTGATATAGGGGAAAAACTTTAAAAAAAAATCTCTGAAACTAGGGCTAAATGTTTAATATTTTGTATTTCTTATCAGCTTATGTTCCTCTAAAAACATTGTTCAAATGGTAACACTGGGGTCTAATTTGGCCCCGCCCCAGTGGGTCACAGTTTTATAAAGAGTTTTATATATAGGGAAAAACTTTAATAATCTTCTTCTCTGAAACTACAAGAGTCAAAGGTTTAATATTTTTTATTTACACTCAGCTTATGGCCTCTATCAAGTTGTTTGAATGGTGACCCTGGGGTCAAATGTCACATGTTTTACATAGAGTTACATAGGGAAAAAATTTAAAACAAATCTTCTTCTCTGAAACTACAAGAGCCAGAGGTTTAATGTGTTGTATTTACCATCAGCTTATGGTCCTCTACCACGTTTGTTCAAATGGTGACCCTGGAGTCAAATTTGGCCCTATCCCCGGGGTCACATGTTTTATATAGACTTATTTATATAGGGATATCGACACACTTAAAAAATCTTCTTCTCTGAAATTACAAGAGCCAATGGTTTAATATTTTGTATTTACACTCGGCTTATGGTCCTCTACCAAGTTTGTTCAAATGATGACCCTGTGGTCAAATTTGGCCCTGCCCCTGGGTCACATGTGAAAATTGATTTCTTTAAAGCCAGCAAAATTTGAGCTAAATACATCCCTCGCCCATATCTAGGTAATTGAAGACAGTTTATATAAAACTAGTTTCATATTACCATATCTGACACACAATCCGTCTATCCCACACCCACACCACCCACCCCACCAAACCATGGACACCATAATGCCAGTAGAGCGAAGCCCTCGAGGCTCTGCTGATAGCATGTTAGGCCTGGAATCCGAAGCCTGGAATCCGAGGATCCAGAGTGGAAGCCCTCGAGGCTCCGCTGATAGCATGTTAGGCCTGGAATCCGAGGATCCAGAGTGGAAGTCCTCGAGGCTCCGCTGATAGCATGTAAGACCTGGAATCCGAGGATTCAGAGTGGAAGCCCTCGAGACTCCGCTGATAGCATGTTAGGCCTGGACTCCGAGGATCCAGAGTGGAAGCCCTCGAGGCTCCGCTGATAGCATGTCTGGCCTGAATCCGAGGATCTAAAGTGAAAGCACTCGAGGCTCCACTGATAGCATGTTAGACCTGGAATCCGAGGATCCAGAGTTTAAGCCTGATCAACACTGCTGAGTTTCTTTCATTTTTTCTTGAATGGGAAAGACGATCTTCTTCAGCATCCATAGAATGGAGACGTGAACCAGACAGCCTTGCGTGTCAGGAGTACTGCCCGATCAATTCATCCATATTTTGTATTATATTAATTGAAACTTCTAACTTTTTCTAAATTTCAAATTCTGTCAATTTACGTTAACATTGGTCATTTTAATGAAAAAACATGTTAACGGCATGCAACAAGCTAGAAAATAGGTCATTCAATAAATCAAACACAAAATGCCACATTTTGTTACAAGAAAATGAATAATTAAAAGTATTTTTTGAAATATAATATGAGAGTGTTATTAGTTCCATTTAGTATATTATGTCTAAAATATTTTTAATTAAGATAATTGCATTAATCAGAGTGATTATTCAACATATTTAAGTAGAATTGTTTACGTAGATATAGCTAGACATATTCATCTATTATTGAAAATTGATATATATTGTTCTAGTCAGTTAAGTCAGGAGGCGATCTTATGATCTTAATTGTGTAAAACAAACATGTGGCTTTATTTGTATAATTGTTTTCAAGGTTTGTTGATCATACAGTATTTTTTTCATATCATCATCTTAAGGCTTCTGAGGTAGAGCCTCTGCCCTGGTTGCAGTTTTGACCCCTCGGGTGAGATTTCCCTATCTCACATTGATACTCGGGATGGATTACTGTATTATTTCTCCCAAGTTTATACACTGATAAATCAAATTACTCTTCGTCAAGTTTTTAGTTCAGCTCAACTATTGGGATCATACACTCTTTGTCCGCCTTTCAATTTTTGCTTAAATAACTTCTTCTCAGAAACAATTTGGTCAGTTTTGACCAAACTTCACATGGATGATCCTTAGGTCAATGGTTTTCAAGTTTGTTAAAATTAGGTCAGCGCCACATCCAAGTGGGGGGTTGGGGGGAGGGGCGGGGGGGGGGGGGGTGTGTGGCGGCGTTGCAATAAAAGTTTGAAACTGTAAAAAATCTTCTTCTCAAAAACCACTCAAGAACAGATTCCTGGGGTGAATTAGGTCAGCGCCACATCCAAGTGGGGGTGGGTGGGAGAGGGGGATGGGAGAGGGGTTGGGGGGGGGGGGGGGGGGGTGGGTGGCGCCGTTGCCATAAAAGTTTGAAACAGTAAAACATCTTCTCAAAAAACACTCAAGAACAGATTCCTGGGGTGAAAGTTAGATTTACTACATGTAACATTATCCTTTCAGGCCAAAGGTTTTGAATGTTTTGCATAATAAAGTTATATAGGTAAAAGGTTGAAAAAATTTCTTTTCTAAAACAACATGGCACAGAGCTCTCATAAATTACATGTAGCTTCAACTTATAGACCTATACCAAGTTTGTTCAAATGGTGACACTGGGGTCAAATCTGGTCACGCCCTGTGGGGTTCACAGTTGTACATAGAGTTATATAGGTAAATATTTAAAAAATTCATCTTCTCTGCAAGCGCTAGTGGGCTAGTATTTCGCATGTAGCATAAGCCTATGGTCCTCTACCAAATATGTTCAAATGGTGATACCAGGGTCAAGTTTGAATTTGCCCCAAGGGTCAAAAGTTTTACAAAGACTATAATTAAAGAGTAAAACTTAAAATCTTCTGTGAAACAACAAGGAAAGAAGCTGTCATATTGCATGTAGCATAAACTTAGGGCCATCTACCAAGTTTGTGAAAATTGTGACCCTGGCGTCAAATCCGGCCCTCAGGGGTCACAGTTTTACAGAGTTATAAAGGAAAATCTTAGAAAAACAATTCTTTTCTCAAACTACATGAGTTAGAGGTATAATATCTTGCATGTACTGTAAGGTTATGGTTCTCCATCAAGTTTGTTCAGATCGAGATCATGGGGCCAAATTTGACTCAGGTCACATATTTTACATAGACTTATATTGGGAAAAACCTTTAAGTTAAAAAAGTTTCTTATCTGAAGCCACAGTTACACAATTACTGAGCATGAACAGATGGATATAACCATCCAATAGCATCAGCCCCGGGGTCCATCCCCATCTCTGGGGACATATCTCCTGGGTCACAACTTGGAAACTGTTGAGATCCCCACCCTATAACCACATATTTACACTTGCTGGGGCTGAACACTTTAAGGCGGGTGTGGCGATTTGGGATGGCGTGCCATCGACTGCGTGATCTGTTTCTGTTATGAAATTATAAGCTTGTTTGACAATCTTTTCATCTTGGCGATGATCATAAGAGGAGCGATTAATGGCCATATTGCCCTCTTGGGCCATTTTTCCCCCGTTTTATTTCATCTTTAATGTAATCTTTTGATTTATAGATCTGAAATAACATGTACCTCATAATGTTGTGTTATTGTAATATTATCATTTATGGAAGTCACTAATTGTAATGTTATCATTTATCGAAGTCACTAATTGTAATGTCACTAATTGTAATGTTATCATTTATGGAACTCACTAATTGTAATGTTATCATGTATGGAAGTCACCAATTTTAATGTTATCACATATAGAAGTATTTATGAAAGCCACTAGTTGTTATGTTATATGGATGTCACCATTTGTAAGTTGTCATTTATAGAAGTAATTATTAAGTTACCATTATGTACATGATAGATGGCATGTGCTTTTAATCTTAGCCTATCATGATATATGTACAGTAATAGAAGGCTCCTGTTATATCCTTTTATAGGAATAGGAGGCCTTTGTTATATTCCTTTATAGGAATAGGAGGTCCCTGTTATATTCCTTTATAGGAATAGGAGGCTCCTGTTGTATCCTTTTATAGGAAATGAGGTTCCTGTTAGCTCAAGAATTTGTTTAGGATAAAAACAATTAAATAGGCATTGTTTATTACATAGGGGTTATTCCATTTAAACATTCCCAGAAGTCCAGGACGGCATTTTAAAACTGTCTTTTTTGAAATTTGGTTAGAAAAATGTTAAATCTATGGGTGTGTCTCCAATTCAAAAGTACCTTCCTGGGGTCCCATGTATGTTTTAATGGAATAGCCATAGGGTAACACTGTGTAGCCTTGTAGACGAATATAATCGTGATATACTATGCAGGTAACTATGCATGCATTTTAATCATTCATGTTCGAACATTTGAGAATATAAAAAACTCAAGAAAATAAATTGAAGTGTAGAGTTCATATACCGGTAGTATATATATATATATTATGAATGTAGTTAATATACTTATATTTCTTGCATACCAGATAAAGATAGGTGCTGGATAATGAGTGAAAATCTGATCTTACACATAGGGGTAGATAAAAGTCATGCTCATCAGCAATGATGACGATGATGTTGATTACATCAAAATTGCATGATGTCTTTGTGTAAATAAATATACGAAACTTCGATAGTTGGCGATGTCAGCGCACAAAATGTTAATGGTTTGCAAAAAAAAAAAGAATCGACCATGGGAATCCGGTTCATATAGGGAAATTACAACCCTTGGTATAACTGTTTTAATTAAAACCTTGGCTGAGCTTCGATTCTGATAAAAATAATTTTCAAATTCCCAATCTTCACTAGTTAGCCATTGAACAATTCTTAAACGAGTAGATTTATATGTTGTATTTTTAGCTTGTTTTGTGTATCACACATATTCAATAAGTGATGAAAACCTGAAGTGTGTAGAAACTATGCAAATTAGTGAGTAGTGATGTTGTGTTAGTATTGTCGATTTAATGTTGTATTTGAAATGGTTAATGTTTATTTGACTGGCATTGTAGTGTAATGGTTAGACCAACAGCAAAGTGATCCAAAGCTTCTGAGATCTATTCCAGACTTTTTGCAAATCAAATTTCGAAATTTTAATATTTCTGTCTGACAATCGTTAGGATGAGATATAAAGCAGTGCGGTCCCAACATACATAAATTTCCCTATAAACACGTACACATTAACTTATCAGTCCACAGTTAAATGTGCGCACATTTTGGACTATAAACCTGCCTGGTAATGTGATGAAGTCGACTATAAACCTGCCTGATAATCTAATACAGGGGACTATAAACCCGCCTGGTAATATAACAGAGGGGACTATAAACCTGCCTGGAAATCTAATAGAGGGGACTATAAACCTGCCTGGTAATCTAATAAAGGAGACTATAAACCTGCCTGATAATCTAATAGAGGCGGACTATAAACCTGCCTGGTAATGTGATGGAGTGGACTATAAACCTGTCTGGTAATCTAATAGAGGGGACAATAAACCAAACAACCTGGTAATCTAATAGTGAGGACTATAAACCAGCCTAGTAATCTAATAGAGGGGCTATAAACTAGCCTGATAATCTAATAGAGAGGAATATAAACCTGCCTGGTAATCTAATAGAGGGGGCTATACACCTGCCTGGTAATCTAATAGAGGGGGTTATAAACCTGCCTGGTAATCTAATAGAGGGGATCATAAACCAGCCTAGTAATCTAATAGAGGGGGCTATAAAGTAGCCTGATAATCTAATAGAGGGGGTTATAAACCTGCCTGGTTATATAATAGAGGGGGCTATAAACCTGCCAGGTAATCTAATAGAGGGGGCTATAAACCTGCCTGGTAATCTGATAGAGGGGACTATAAACCTGACTGGTAATGTGATGGAGTGGACTATAAACCTGCCTGGTAATCTAATAGAGGGGACTGTAAACCTGCCTGATAATGTGACTGAGGAACAATAAACCTGCCTGGTAATCTAATAGAGGGGACTATAAACCTGCCTGGTAATGTGACTGAGGGACTATTAACCTGCCTGGTAATGTGACTGAGGGACTATAAACCTGCTTGCTAATGTGACTGAGGGGCTATAAACCTGCCTGGTAATCTAATAAAGAGGACTATAAACCTGCCTGGTAATGTGACTGAGGGACTATAAACCTGCCTGGTAATGTGACTGAGGGGCTATAAATCTGCCTGGTAATGTGACTGAGGGGCTATAAACCTGCCTGGTAATGTGACTGAGGGGCTATAAACCTGCCTGGTAATCTAATAAAGAGGACTATAAACTGCCCTGTAATGTGACTGAGGGACTATAAACCTGCCTGGTAATGTGACTGAGGGGCTATAAACCTGCCTGGTAATCTAATAAAGAGGACTATAAACCTGCCTGGTAATGTGACTGAGGGACTATAAACATGCCTGGTAATGTGACTGAGGGACTATAAACCTGCCTGCTAATGTGACTGAGGGACTATAAACCTGCCTGGTAATCTAATAGAGAGGACTATAAACTGCCATGTAATGTGACTGAGGGACTATAAACCTTCCTGGTAATGTGACTGAGGGACTATAAACCTGCCTGGTAATGTGACTGAGGGGCTATAAACCTGCCTGGTAATCTAATAGAGAGGACTATAAACTGCCCTGTAATGTGACTGAGGGACTATAAACCTGCCTGGTAATGTGACCGAGGGACTATAAACCTGCCTGGTAATGTGACTGAGGGTCTATAAACCTGCCTGGTAATCTAATAAAGAGGACTATAAACCTGCATGGTAATGTGACTGAGGGACTATAAACCTGCCTGGTAATGTGACTGAGGGACTATAAACCTGCCTGCTAATGTGACTGAGGGACTATAAACCTGCCTGGTAATCTAACAGTGAGGATAAACCTGCCTGTTAATGTGACTGAGGGACTATAAACCTGCCTGGTAATGATATGAGGGACTATAAACCTGCCTGGTAATCTTATAGAGAGAACCATAAACCTGCCTGGTAATGTGACTGAGGGACTATAAACCTGCCTAGTTATGTGACTGAGGGACTATAAACCTGCCTGGTAATATGACTGAGGGACTAAAAACCTGCTAGTAATGTGACTGAGGGACTATAAACCTGCCAAGTAATGTGACTGAGGGACTATAAACCTGCCTGGTAATGTGACTGAGGGGCAATAAACTTGCCTGGTAATGTGACTGAGGGATTATAAATCCGCCTGGTAATATAATAGAGGGGACTATAAACCTGCCTGGTAATGTGACTGAGGGACTATAAACCTGCCTGGTAATCTAATAGAGAGGACTATAAACCAACCTGGTAATCTTATAGAGAGGACTATAAACCTGCCTGGTAATTTGACTGAGGGACTATAAACCTGCTAGTAATGTGACTGAGGTCTATAAACCTGCCTGGTAATGTGACTGAGGGACTATACACCTGCCTGGTAATGTGACTGAGGGACTATAAACCTGCCTGGTAATCTAATAGAGAGGACTATAAACCAACCTGGTAATCTTATAGAGAGGACTATAAACCTGCCTGGTAATGTGACTGAGGGACTATACACCTGCCTAGTTATGTGACTGAGGGACTATAAACCTGCCTGGTAATGTGACTGAGGGACTATAAACCTGCTAGTAATGTGACTGAGGGACTATAAACCTGCCTGGTAATGTGACTGAGGGGATATAAACCTGCCTGGTAATCTAATAAAGAGGACTATAAGCCTGCCTGGTAATGTGACTGAGGGGCTATAAACCTGCCTGGTAATCTAATAAAGAGGACTATAAACCTGCCTGGTAATGTGACTGAGGGACTATAAACCTGCCTGGTAATCTAATAGAGAGGACTATAAACTGCCCTTTAATGTGACTGAGGGACTATAAAACAACCTGGTAATGTGACTGAGGGACTATAAACCAACCTGGTAATGTGACTGAGGGACTATAAACCTGCCTGGTAATGTGACTGAGGGACTATAAACCTGCCTGGTAATCTAATAGAGAGGACTATAAACTGCCCTTTAATGTGACTGAGGGACTATAAACCAACCTGGTAATGTTACTGAGGGACTATAAACCAACCTGGTAATGTGACTGAGGGACTATAAACCAACCTGGTAATGTGACTGAGGGACTATAAACCTGCTGTTAATGTGACTGAGGGACTATAAACCTGCCTGGTAATGTGACTGAGGGACTATAAACCTGCCTGGTAATGTTACTGAGGGACTATAAACCTGCCTGGTAATCTAATAAAGAGGACTATAAACTGCCCTTTAATGTGACTGAGGGACTATAAACCAACCTGGTAATGTGACTGAGGGACTATAAACCAACCTGGTAATGTGACTGAGGGACTATAAACCTGCCTGGTAATGTGACTGAGGGACTATAAACCTGCCTGTTAATGTGACTGAGGGACTATAAACCTGCCTGGTAATGTGACTGAGGGACTATAAACCTGCTGTTAATGTGACTGAGGGACTATAAACCTGCCTGGTAATGTGACTGAGGGACTATAAACCTGGCTGGTAATGTGACTGAGGGACTATAAACCTGCCTGGTAATGTTACTGAGGGACTATAAACCTGCCTGGTAATGTGACTGAGGGACTATAAACCTGCCTGGTAATGTGACTGAGGTACTATAAACCTGCCTGGTAATGTGACTGAGGGACTATAAACCTGCCTGGTATTTTCAACCTTTACGGAGATGATACAGACTTAATGTTGAGTATTAGTGTTAACCATCAAATTTGCATGTAAATACCAATCTCGGCAGGTGTTAATTGAAAAACTATTTTGAAACTTGCCCTCCTGTAAAAAGTTATGCCGACGTTTTAGCCTTTGTTTACATATACATGTACAGTCTTGATCATCTTCTTGACCGTTTGTACAGGAAAAAAAATTGAAACCGGAAACACACGTCCGTAATTATTGTTTTTTTATTATAATATTTTGACCATCCACATTTAGTTCGTCGATATAATGAAGAAGTTTCAAGCTTTGTTTATTTATTAATTTATTGTCTTTCTGCCGTTCTGTATATCTTCGATAGCAGGTGCGTCTGTATCAGCCAATCAGAAACAATACCATAATCTCGGTAAAAAGTCAAACTGTTTTTAGAAGAACTGTTCTAGACTTTTGTTTTGAAAACAAGCAAGCGTCGCAGATGATCTAGAGTACATGTGCTATAATATATAACTCATTTGGCCCTGCATGCTAACTGCAGCATTCATGGGCTACAACACAGTTTATACCTGAATATGGGAACTATATTTGCGAAGTTTTATTTCTATCCTATATTGATGCATACTTCCCTATTTAAGGTTAAAAGGCTTCGAATACTTCATCAGCTGTTTTCTGTTTCATTTTGATAAACATATTCTGATTCTAAAAATGCTTTTATATTATTTAAAACTGTTGTTATTTTATGTTGTTATGTATTGAACGTTTACGAACCTATGTTATATAATTTTAGAACACTGATGTTTTGTTTGATATTTGTATATATGTATAATTTAAATGAAATTGTTTTTAATATGTAAATGTAAATATGATTTATATGATGTCATCATTTATTTATTTATCAGCCATATATTATAATATTGGGATTGGTGCAAGACTTTTCTGGTGCAGGATTATTTTGAGTGTAAATATTGTTTGTGTTAGGTAGTCGAGGCATGCACAAGTTCATTTTTGTTATTTTGATAATTCACCAGGTTAAGGCCTTCTTTTACGGAAGATTTTTTAAAGACTTTGCTTTGTAACTCTTTGTGAAAATGTGACACTTGGTCCCGGGCCACTGTTGTCTCCAGTGTCATGTTTGGTATAACTTCGGTGAAGTACCATGAGATGAATCAACATGCATCGTATCAGAACCCTATGCATTGTACCTTCAGAGAAAACGATTTTTTTTAAAATTTACTACGTAACGCTGTGTAAAATGTGACCCTTGCCGGTTTTGGCCACCTTTGATATCAGGGTCATTGTTTGTACAAATCTGGTGAAGTACCATGAGATGAATCTACAGAGAAGGAAATGAGTGTTTCCTAAGTAACACTATTTAAAAATGTGACCCAAGGAGGTTGGGTCAATTTTGACATCAAGGGTTATTATTTTTACTCCTTTGCAGGCCTGTCAAATATCCGGATTTAAGTGTACAATCTCCGGATTTTCCATCAAAACAAAATGTTCATGATTTAACAGCTATACTTTCACAGTTTATCAGCAACAGTATTTCCCGAATTGATCCTGTTTCGCTCCATAGAAGAATATATACACATTTCAAATTAGTGAGGTAAGGCGCTGACTGAATATACAATTAACACATAAGGCCATAATTAGTTCCTTCAGTGGCATTACGACATATGTAATGCAGCAATATCTGTGATTTCTTTAATTGGTCAACCTAACTGAAATAGCAAGTGTGAGGAACTAGCGACTCCTTGTGTGTGGTACCACTATAACAGCTGCTGCTGTGTACGATGATTATAATTTGTAAACGAGTTGACTTTGTATCTGCATTTAGCAGGCATCTGTGTAGAAAAGTAAGTGAACTTTCATAAAAAAAACAGTTGTGGTAAGAAAGAAGACCAATATCCGATCTCAGCGAAGAGACAGACCAGAAAAGAAGTCAAAGTACCAGATTCTACTGAGGCTGATGTACACACACATCAGGAAGAGGACGAAGACTCAGAAGAAGAATCTGTATATACATAGTGAAATCAGCAGACAGAACAACAGAGGCTGACCTTGAACACAATGTCGTTCAGGACGAAGAAGATGAAAACAACGATGAACCTGTTGTCAATGAAAATAACGTTTCGCATCACGAGGATGACGGTTCGATTGGTGACGAAACGGGAGAAGTGTCAACCGCAGCTGATGAGGACGCTCACACCTCCAATGGAGCAGGTGAAGTGACGGTGGAACATCGGAGGACACTGAGTATTCAGCTACAGCTGATGATGAGGACAATGGCCAGAGGAACACTCTAGCTAGAGATGGTGACGGTAAACCGGAAGAGATGACCAAACATGAAAAACCAGAAACGCCAAAACCAGTGCCAAGACAACCAAGAGGAAGGAAAATATTAGGTTGGATGACTTCTGGTGAATTTGTCATGTCTGCCACAGCTACAGCAGCAAGTGAGCAACCCGACTGAATCCAGAGATTTAATTTCCTACGCTCCTTTGCGAGCACCATGCCTCCTTCAATGCAACAAGATATCATCAAGACAATTCTGGAAATTGTTGCACAGAAGTGAATGTTGTGGAAGACATTATTATAAAGCAGGGGAGTATGTGGTAGAGTGTGTTTTACTGTTTTAATATGTATTGTCATTAAGGAACTACTAATTGCATGTGTTGAATTTATGCCAACCTTAACATTATTAGGCTAACACCCTTTAATAGTACTGGTCAAAGCTGAATAGGTTTAAATAGTACTAGTCATAGCTGAATAGGTTTTAATAGTACTGGTCATAGCTGAATAGGTTTTAATAGTACTGGTCATAGCTGAATAGGTTGTAATAGTACTGGTCATAGCTGAATAGGTTTTAATAGTACTGGTCATAGCTGAATAGGTTTTAATAGTACTAGCCATAGCTGAATAGGTTTTAATAGTACTGGTCATAGCTGAATAGGTTTTAATAGTACTGGTCATAGCTGATTAGGTTTTAATAGTACTGGGCATAGCTGATTAGGTTTTAATAGTATTGGTCATAGCTGAATAAGTTTTCCATAGCTAATAAGTTTTCCCCAGCTGACATTGAACAAAGCCACAGTTCAGATACTGAAGCAGCTTTCCTCGATCTTCATCTCTCAATTTCTGAGTTCATACATACTAAAATCTATGATAATGGAGATGACTTCAACTTTAACATCGTTATCTATCCCAATATAGCGTCTAGATGGGGATATACCTCGTGCTAAATCATACAGGGTTTATATCTTAAAGCTCATTCGTTTTGCTAGAGCTTGTAATAATGTTATATATTTCAATGATGGAATCAAGTTATTACAAGGAAACTTCTTCAGCAGGGTTTTCGTTATCACAAACTACGTAGATCTTTCTCAAAATCCTACCGCCGCAACGAAAACCTACTGGAGAAGTACAACACCAACCTTAAAACACTTTTGCGACTGGGAATATCACAACCCTTACTTTATGGAGTTGTGGTCTATAAACTTCGAAAGTTAAGGGATCTGGCGGGTTACCTGATCAGTTTACAAAATTAATCAGGTAGTTCGTCAGCAAAAGTTACGAACATGTAGTAATACAACGCACTTCATGTTTAGTGATTGACCCTCTACAGTCAGTCACTATGCTTCACTTTTCCCTTGTGCGATGACTGGACAACCTTTTGAGACTCTATGATTGCACCTACTGAAAACCCGCCCAAGGGCGGTAGGTGCATGAGCTTTCGTCCCTCGGGTTTTCTGGTCGAACCCTAGACTGGTTTTCTCCTTGGCTTCAACTGCTGTGGTTGTTTAGTACAATTCTGGATACATCCTGAGATGTTCCTTATTTTGTATTTTATATAGCTTTAAATCAACATCTTAGTGTTTCTTTTGTTATTTTCTCTGGAGGTGGACTTTATTGTTAGAGAGTTCCTTTTGATGGGATGTAGTTTTGTATACACTGTCTTGTCTATTTGGGCGCTGAAGACAGGAAAATAGCGACGATTGTGTACACATAAAATCGATTCAAGCGAACCTATAGGCCTTATTGCCTACTGACCGTTGCAAGTCGGTAGCCCTGTCTTCACCACCCTTTATGTTGTATTTTGTCTTTTTCATTGTATAATTAATTAAATAGTGCTACTTGTTTGTAGTACAGTGCGGACCTACGATGCCATTGCGTTTGGACGCTGTGGTTTCTATAGGACATTAGAGGGAAAGTAGATTGTCACCTGCCATCCACGTGAAATCACCTGCCATTCACGTGAAATCTGATTGGTCAATAAGAAGTTTTTAGTTAGTCTTGGAAATAATTAAATTGTCAAGACGTCTCTTGAAAATATAATGAGCATCCATCTTGGATCAGTATTTTAATAAGTTTTTAGTTGCAATATTTGCAATGTCTGTATGTTTGTATTCTTAGTGTTTCTAATAAATATAATAGGACAGTTATGTTTTATAAATAATGGTGAAATTGTGTAGCATGATTTGGAAGTCATATGTTCTCTATCATTGATTCCATCTTAAATTGACCAAGGGATGATAATTGACAAATTATCAATCATAAGGATTAAGAGGTGATTTTAACTATGTGTAACTTTGTAATTGCCATGCATCTGTTTGCATCTATAAGACTGTGAACATTATAGTTAAATGACATTAAGTCCGCCCTTGCGTCCGTTTGTCAAATACGTATATTTTATAAGTAATTCTTATATGAATAGAGGTACGAATTGAATATTGATGTTAGCTAGACATTTGAATCGATCATAACTTTCACATCCTGTCATTAATTACAAAATTCCGAGATGTTGATATACAGTAGTTGAAAATAAAAGGGTTTACTCGGACTTTATCCTCAGTCTCTATATGAAAAATCAAAAACATATTAGACCATAATTTCAATGTAGACAGCACCAGACAGACCATAATTTCAATGTAGACAGCACCAGACAGCACCAAAAGACACATAGTTGTACAAAAAGAAAAGCTTTTAATATAATTATATAATCACTACATATTAGTTTTATAAAGGGCTAAAGTTAGTTGAGACTCAACGATAAACACGGGCCGAGTTTACCCCCTACCAGAATGTGGATGTATTTAATTTATTGATCACTGATTGGTCAAATTATTTTGATGATGTCATGTGGAAGTTACGAATTGTCTGTGTCAAGTTTGTTATGATGTAGTTTAAAGGTACACGAACCCTATTCTGACCTTTTATGTACAGATATATATTATACTAAGAGCTGGTGGCGACCTGGAGGATAGAATGTGAGCAGAAATCCGAGACTTCTCTGACCTTACCAGCCCTTTTTACGATTTTGACCTTTCAAATGGCTATGTAAAAAGCCACAAAAAAGAAAGAAAAAAGAAAAGAAAGAAGGCTTTCAGGCTCACAAAATGCTCGGATTAGGCGTATGGCAACACTAAAGCTAGCCTGGTCACGCTATAACAATTGTCGCCCAACGTTGGGTATGTCACGGTTCATAAATATTTAACATGTAGAGTGATGTTGCATTGTCCGGCCAGTTAGTCTCGGCAGAATAACTCCGTGACTGAGTAAACTCCGAGAAACATGCAAATGATTCTCTGTACCCATGGAATCATGGAAATTCGAGAACGAATTTCAGTCTGTAGGGGAAGTATGTCACGGTTCATATATACAGGTAGAATGATGTTAGATCAGTATGTAGAGCATCGGAACGGTAGTTCGAAAGTCTCCGGGTTCGAGCCCCGGTCTGGCTGCACATTTTTCTATCCCTGTGACATTTCCAACAAGGGGCATTTGAATCGATTGTATATCTTCAGTTTATGTTCAGTTTGTTATGATGTTGTTTAAATGTTCCTTTCAGACTTTTTATGTACATATATATGTAGAGCTGGTGGCGAGCTGGAGGATATAATGAGAGGAGAGGAGGATGTGATGAATATAGTCTTTGTACCATATACATGTAGGTAATAATAATAAATATGTGACTATATTATTCAATAGTTCATACTGAAGGAGTTGAGGAATTTTTATATTTTGCAATATGTTAATATATCTATTAAGAAAGTGCAGCCGGGACCTTCGGACTACCGTTTCGATGCTCTACCGTGAATGACAAGGCAATATCAACATATCTGTTAGATATCTATGAACCGTGACATAAAATATAACACGTGGTGAAAAAATCGTGCCTCATCCGGGACTGGAACCCAGGGTCTCAGGTTTACCGTACCATCACTCTAACCACTGCGCTATCGAGGACATACGGATAGGAATCGATTATTCATCACTTACATGTACCCGGTTACATAATTAAAACATTGAATATTAAAGTAGCTATCCCGCCAACAACAGCCAAATTTTACAACATACTTACATCATTTCCAAACCTACGGGCGATGATGTATATACATAACTTACACATTTTGAGAATTCAAACTCTATATAGACACAATATAAAGAGATTTAACCAGCCAGGCCAAACCCCAAAACCGGAGCGTCGAGAGTTACCAACACATAATTCATTTTACGCATATTCGATCAAGGGTATTTTAAGGAACCTTGAATAAACTTTTACTTTTAATTGACACATATACATTGTTATATGACCTGAACACCTGGACAGGGTTTTGATGAACAGTTTGTCGTGTACTTTTGGCGGATTAGTTTCTTTAACTGAACATAGGTTTATAAACGCTGACGCCATGCACGGCCGTCGATGGTTAGTGGTATAAATACCTATGTTTGAGTGGGTGGGGTGTACTTTTCTTAATAATAGTGTAAGCCACTTTGGGGTTGAGTAACTTGAAGACAGTTAAACAAGATTCTTGACTTTAATGTTCATAGATTATCTACATTAGGTTCATATATATATAATATTTCCTGACATAATAAATCTGGTATGGATTAGGTTATTTTATTTGGCATACGGATCTCACCGGGACAGTTGTTTCTATTTAAATTACTTATATTTACCAATTTGGAAAGTACATGATTGAGTTCTTATGTATTTTGTTTC
Source organism: Cyrtodaria siliqua (assembly GCA_037043455.1). Classification (NCBI taxonomy): domain Eukaryota; kingdom Metazoa; phylum Mollusca; class Bivalvia; order Adapedonta; family Hiatellidae; genus Cyrtodaria; species Cyrtodaria siliqua. The sequence goes on along the minus strand of JAWPHD010002434.1, from coordinate 14,108 downwards.
TTTTGGTCCCTTTTGCCTAATTTGAGCTTAGCGCCACAACAACTGTCCTCGATTTGAGATCTGACGCGCTGTTTATACCTTCATGACCGAGCAGTGCTCTGGCACTTCCAACCTGACCAATCAAAATGCCTTCGGAATAAACTGGTTTAGGAAAGAAGTGCCAAAGAAGTTAGTTCTTCGGTCATAACGAGTAAAATCATAAACAATATTAGATATACATGAAGACAAATAACAAGTATGACCTGGAAACCTAGCCGTTTACATAAACAATTGAATAAATAAGCTCCTGTACACTAGAAAATGCGATCTGGATCATAAACTGGATTTCAGATGGATCAGATTTCCTAGTCTTCCTACGCTAGGTATTTAAAGTCAGAATCTTATATAGTTCGATAACGATAAAAAAAAAGTGCAATAGAGACAATTATTGCACAGCTGTATAAATCTCTTTCTGTCTTCTTAACCATGTGACAATCCAATAATTCCAATGTTGTGCTCAAATCAGTTGCTTTAATACAAAATATCTATATTTGTTTCATAGTGTACTCCATCTGGTATCTAGAGTCCCATAAATCTATATTCAGTAGATGTGGAGTCCAAAAAATCCATATTCCGTATTTGAACTTTGGGATTAGGTGTGGAGTCCAACAAATCCATATTTGTACTATGAGAAGATAACTCTTAACAGTAAAGATCAGTGAGTCATTTACGAAGTATCTCACTATCTTATTTTAGTGAAAATGAATTGAAAAAGTTTTGATACTTAACATGTGTTTTTACACAGTTAATAAATGTTAAAAAATATACTGATTTTGTTCTGTTCAATTTATAACAGAAATATCAAGTTGGAAGTAAAACCAGTGATAAAATGTAAATCATTTGGTTAGAGTATTGAGATGTGAAATAAAGAGGTCATTTAACAGTATTGAGTACCTCACTGAATTCAATTGGACTCGTACCCAACAGATAGAATCTATATTTGGACGAAGCGAAGTCCAAATATAGATTCTGTCTGCTTGGTACGAGTCGGATATAATTCAGTATTGTACTCAACACTGTTAAATAACCTCATGCTATTGTCAGTGTATTTTTAGATAGTGGAAACGCCATTTTCTATTGAGACACATCGGATTCATGCGCAGATCCTTGGACGCCATCTTAAAAGTATGTGTAAATCATTAAGTAAATTAAGACAACAACAACAAAACAACAACAATATGTTTACAATGTGGCGGCCATTCAAATGAGTTTCAGGAATTATTTTTCGAAGGAATTTGACTTTAGCTGATACAATTAGCTTACAAGTGGTTGATTTCCACAAACATGAGGACAACAGTGAATGATTAGAAACGTTATGGATACAAAAATTCATGCACATACCTATCAGATCGAAATTAAAGTAAGTAAATACGCATTGCCACAATATTAACATCTAGGAAACGGACACACTATTACCACGTCTTTATTTATTATGCTATTTTCAAAAACTAACCGTTCAATGCAAGCGGAATTAAAGTTCTATACGTGGTGAATAATTAAATCATCGATTATTAACAAACAACTGAGTTATAAGGGTTGACGATATGGAAGGTTTTCGTTTTTCGACAAAATACCGAAAAGATTCATCTTTTAAATCAGGGCACTCAAAACGGTGTCAAAATAACTTGCTAACAATGAAAGATTCATTAGCTAACTGTTTTAGCAAGAAAACCAGGAAAGAATGTTGCTTTAAGCCGAATATTGACATAAAAATGTAGCCCTGTGGCGGCGTAAATTCCTAATTTTATTTTCCTTTTTGTCTGTGCGATGACTTGACAGATTTTGGACCCTATGATGACGTCTACCTAAATCCTGAAATGAAATGTTATTTTCCTTTTTGTCTGTGCGATGACTTGACAGATTTTGGACTCTATGATGACGTCTACCTAAATCCTGAAATGTTGGTAGCGTTTGATATTTGTCCTCACTGTTGTATTGCCGTACTCTTAATGGTATTACCTTGTTGCCCTGTCTTCTGTAAGGTCATTGAGTACTTGCTTTGAGGCTTTTTATGTTTTTGTTAATTTTATATTCATATCTATACATGCTCATTTTTGTGTTATACTCTAATTGCCGATTAATGCTGCCTAGTGTGTTAGAGAATGACAGTTTCAATGCAGTAGCCCTTTTGTCAACCCGTTTGTGTTTGTTATGGCATTTGCCTTGCCTATTATCATGCTATTAACATTGCAATTTGTGCGTGTTTTTGTTCGACTGTGTTCTGCGAAAGTTACATTGCATGTTCGACTTTTATACATACGGCTTTTCTGCAGTGTCAACTAAACCCTTTTTTTAAGTTATAGCCGAAAATCGCCGTGATTTTACTGCGAATTGTCACCAAAATATCACCGGGATTCCTTGTGACCGCCATATCACCGCGATTGCAAAACGCAGTTTCGGTAGAAAGCGATCACAGTGTTCTTTGGTGTTAAGTGCGCGGAGAATCGCAGGGAAAATACAACAGGCATTACAACAGGCAATACGTTGTTTGTAATAGTATGTAAATCGTCGTGAAACTCTGTGAGTTCTCACTGGATTTCACTGTGTTGATGACCGGGAGCCCCATATTTTGATCGTGGTGGACAACATTTACAGACACCGCGTTGGGTGATGTCTCAACAAATCGTGGGGACTAATCGACGTGTCCGCGGTAAAACAGTATCACCGCGTGGAGTGATGTCTTGTCTCAACAAATCTTGGGGACTAATCGACGTGTCCGCGGTAAAACAGTATCACCGCGTGGAGTGATGTCTTGTCTCAACAACTCGTGGGGACTGATCGACGTGTCCGCGGTAAAACAGTATCACCGCGTGGAGTGATGTCTTGTCTCAACAAATCGTGGGGACTAAGCGACGTGTCCACGGTAAAAGTATCACCGCGTGGAGTGATGTCTTGTCTCAACAACTCGTGGGGACTAATCGACGTGTCCGTGGTAAAACAGTATCACCGCGTGGAGTGATGTCTTGTCTCAACAAATCGTGGGGACTAAGCGACGTGTCCACGGTAGAAGTATTACCGCGTGGAGTGATGTCTTGTCTCAACAAATCGTGGGGACTAAGCGACGTGTCCGCGGTAAAACAGTATCACCGCGTGGAGTGATGTCTTGTCTCAACAACTCGTGGGGACTAATCGACGTGTCCGCGGTAAAAAAAGTATCACCGCGTTGAGTGTGAAAAGTCGTAAGCCGCGTGGCTCCATCTGTACCTATCTCCTAAAATAAGACTAAATATTGCAGTAATTAATTGAGGACATGTAAAGTTGCTTCCATTAAACTGGCTTAGCCAAACGAATTAGCATGCCGGTTACGAAAACGTGGTAGGCGGAAAGAATCGCCATGGATCACAGAATTACTCAGAATCAAATACCACGATTGACTTCTCGTCAATGTAAATCGCCAGAGATCAACAGTCGAAAACTCCCACAGGGACGCCATTACACCTATGAGTAAACATCAATTTACTTTACGTGTTATTACCTCAGTTATCACGTTCAACAATTCATACAGTATGCGAAAGGTATACATTTTAGGGAATATTAAAACATCCCTTCCATGGCAATAATAAATAATATTTTAGATTTTAAACAACTTTCACAGGAACACATATAAATAATAGCATATCATTTCAAGACTTAATTCATAGAAAACTATTAAAATGTGATACAATACGACATATTCTTTGATTAGTAATTCATAACTTTCACATCCTTCAATCCTCCGTGGTGCCACTGAGTTCCGTCGGTGTGTTCTTTGGCAAGACACTTTCCCTTAGCCTCATCCGTCGGATAGGGACGTAAACCGGGCGGTCCCGTGTATCGGTCTATCCTCCGAGCACGTTAAAGAACCATAGGAATCTATTCGATAATAAGAGTAGGGCACGGTTCCCGGATTCCTATGTATCCTTCCCCTATCTCTGGGGCGGCTCTAAATAACCTATACTGTGTTGATGAGCCGTTAAACAACATTCAATTCCTTCATTAGTTACAAATTTCCGAGATGTTGAGATATTCAGTAGGTGAAAATAAATGGGATTACTCGGACTTTATCCTCAATCTCTTTATGAAAAATCAATATATTAAACCATAATTTAAATTAAATGTTTCAATACTGATGTTTTCAAATCAGACAGCACCAAAAGAAGATACATAGCTGTACACAAAAATATAAAACTTTTAATATAATTATCAGTACAAATTAGTTTTATAAAGGAATAAAGTCAGTTGAGCATCATCGATAAACACCGAGTTTACACCCTACCAGAATGTGGAGTTTTTTTGTTTTATTGATCACGGATTGGTCAAGTTATTTTACTGATGTCATGTAAAAGTTATGAATTAATATTATTACTGTAACAACGGATAACAACATTACACTTGCATTATACTGATATAAATATAACAAGATAATTAAAAAAAAAGCATATATATTGATTACAATCTCAAAATGTGATCAAATTTTAAAATATGTTAAATCTGCAAATTTGTTACAACATACAAATAGTACAAGAGGTGTTCAACTTATAAAGTAACATTTTCATTTTGTAACTGAACCAAATATCTTGACATTCTCGCCGAATATACCAAAGATACCAAACAGTATGACGAAGTATTATGGGCTTCATAATTTTGCTGCATCCGTATTTTTGAAAAAGGGTAGAGAATGATGTTTTGAAGCAAAGACTTCTGTTATAAAAATAACTGCAATACAAATTTAAAAACATGCGTGTAAATTGCCGTTTAAGGTTATAGAATTCTGATAATTATGTCCATGCCTGAACGTCAAAATGCTTATTATTCGTCGTTTTTCACGATTTCAGCAAAAATTAACATGAAATTCGAAAATGATTAAATTCCTGCAAACTTCTAGTTTGAAACATCAGCTGCAGGCATTGTTATGATTTCCTCCTCTATAAAAAATAAATTTCATTACTTTTTTATCAGAAAAGAAAGATTTTTTTTATAAATTACGATTTCTGGGCAAAACACACATTTGCAAATAATGATGAAAAAAAGAATAAATGTTGACCAAAGATATCTTTATATGGTATGTAATAGCAAGACAACAATAACTATTAATTTTTTGTCTTACAGAATATGAATAAAATGCTTATTTTGGTTAATTTTTAAAATCATAGGTAAAATACGAGCAAACTGTCCTATTTTTGTCAATTATGGCAATACAATTCAAAGTTTTAATTCAACAATTATATTTTTGTCTTAAAATAAAACATATGATCATGCTGAAATTGTAAACACAGTATAAAAAAGTATGATATGCATTTAGTGGAATTATTTAGTTTAAGGTAAACTCTACGGAAATATAAACATATAGGTTTAAAATTGGAAAATAGTATATATGAACTTTATTCAAAATGTTATTTAAAGCGAACCGCGTGAAATTGGAATTTGTTTTCAAGTGCATACGTTATAAATGACACTTTCACGTAATTAAATCATGCGTTTTTTTATGATAATCATTTCCGCTGAAAAAATAACATCTTAAAAGTGTTACGTTATAAGTTGAACACCTCGTATATAACCTCTAAATATTATATTACAACAATCTGTAAATATATTACAACATCCAAAATGTTTTAATGTGCAAACATGTTAAAATCTCCAAATATGTTATAATCTTCAAATATGTTGAAATCTTCAAATATGTTAAAATCTCCAAATATGTTATAATCTTTAAATATGTTATAATCTGCAAATATGTTATAATCTTCAAACATGTTATAATCTTCAAACATGTTATAATCTTCAAATATGTTATAATCTTCTAATATGTTATAATCTTCTAGTATGTTATAATCTTCAAATATGTTAAAATCTTCAAGTATGTTATAATCTTCAATTATGTTAAAATCTTCAAATATGTTATAATCTCCAAATATGTTAAAATCTCCAAATATGTTAAAATCTTCCCGAAGTTTGTTACCACCTCTAAATATTACAATCTGCAAATATGTTGTAATTTGTAAATATGTTTCAATCTCAAAATATGTTACAATCGCCAAACATTATAATCTCCAAATATGTTCGAATCTGCAAATATGTTACAGTCTGCAAATATGTTTCAATTTCCAAATATTTACAATTTCCATATATGTCTCAAACTCTTAATAGGTTACGCATCTCCAAATATGAAAATGTGTTAGAACCTCCAAGTCTTATCATCTCTAAACATGTTACAATCCCCATGTATGTTTCTATCTCCAAAATATGTTATTATCTCCAAATATGTATAAATCTCTCAATAGGTTACAGTTTATATCAACTGATCAAAATATATTCATCAGAATCCCTATGTAACAAATTATATTGTTAAAAGTTTTACTAAATTAGAAGATACTGTACGGGTTTCATACGGCAAAGAACATGCGAGCTGCACTATCCCAAGAAACAAAATAATTATGTAAACTTGACGATCTTCTTTGGAAAATAATTATGTAAACCTGACGCTCTTCTTTGGAAAATATTTATGTAAACTTGACGCTCTTCTGCGGAAAATAATTATGTAAACTTGACGCTCTACTGCGGAAAATAATTATGTAAACTTGACGCTCTTCTACTGAAAATAATTATGTAAACTTGACGCTCTTCTACTGAAAATAATTATGTAAACTTGACGCTCTTCTTTGGAAAATAATTATGTAAACTTGACGCTCTTCTACTGAAAATAATTATGTAAACTTGACGCTCTTCTACTGAAAATAATTATGTAAACTTGACGCTCTTCTTTGGAAAATAATTATGTAAACTTGACGCTCTTCTACTGAAAATAATTATGTAAACTTGACGCTCTTCTTTGGAAAATAATTATGTAAACTTGACGCTATTCTGCGGAAAATAATTATGTAAACTTGACGCTCTTCTGCGGAAAATAATTATGTAAACTTGACGCTCTTCTACTGAAAATAATTATGTAAACTTGACGCTCTTCTACTGAAAATAATTATGTAAACTTGACGCTCTTCTACTGAAAATAATTATGTTAACTTGACGCTCTTCTGCGGAAAATGTTTATGTAAACTTGACGCTCTTCTGCGGAAAATAATTATGTAAACTTGACGCTCTTCTGCGGAAAATAATTATGTAAACTTGACGCTCTTCTACTGAAAATAATTATGTAAACTTGACGCTCTTCTACTGAAAATAATTATGTAAACTTGACGCTCTTCTTTGGAAACTAATTATGTAAACTTGACGCTCTTCTACTGAAAATAATTATGTAAACTTGACGCTCTTCTACTGAAAATAATTATGTAAACTTGACGCTCTTCTTTGGAAAATAATTATGTAAACTTGACGCTCTTCTACTGAAAATAATTATGTAAACTTGACGCTCTTCTTTGGAAAATAATTATGTAAACTTGACGCTCTTCTGCGGAAAATAATTATGTAAACTTGACGCTCTTCTACTGAAAATAATTATGTAAACTTGACGCTCTTCTACTGAAAATCATTATGTAAACTTGACGCTCTTCTACTGAAAATAATTATGTAAACTTGACGCTATTCTGCAGAAAATAATTATGTAAACTTGACGCTCTTCTACTGAAATTAATTATGTAAACTTGGCGCTTTTCTACTGAAAAAATAATTATGCAATTTGATATTTTCATTACAGGAATAATTTCAAGTCATAAAACATTTAAAGATCAACTTATTACAATAAAACACACCTTTACATGGGTGCGAGTACGTACTTATTACTAAATACATTGAACTATTTAACAAATACAGAGCACATCACTTCACAAATACAAAATGAGTACACACAATATACATAAAACACACCAGCTACGCAGACAGAAATAATAGATGGAGAGACTTAACCCTGGTGTAAGACCAAATGGTATCCATAAGGTATTTTTCAAATGAGTTTTATCTTTGATAAACATCGTCTGACAAACTTGGTGGAAATCGAGTGAAAAACAAAGCTGACATGCAAAGGACTCGGATAGGGATGGTTTACTTTTCCGAGCTATTATTGAAATTAACACTTTGAGTAAGTTTGGTAAAGATCGGGTGAAACAATTATGGATGTAAGGTTTTAATTACGAAAAAACTTTTCATTCAAACAGGAGTTATTATTTGTATGTTTCTGATCAAAATTGGCTAGATCATAACTCTGGTGTTACTAATCCGTTCTAGCTGGTTTTCGAACTTGTCCGAGCTTTCAGTAATTTGGCCCTATAAATCCTCAAAGGACGGTAGCGTTTGATGTTTTTCTTAAACCTTGCCTTGTCGTACCTTTAATGGTTTGTTTTCTTGTTAGATAATATAGCCTCACTTACACTGTCCCGTTTTAATGGGATGACGATAGGGTAAGAGTGAGGTTTGGTACACACTAGAACCTGGATTAAACCTCAGCGGCCTTTTTGCCACTGACCGTTATTTCCACGTTTGTGGTTGTGATGTCACATGCCTTGCTTCTTATTAACATTGGTTTTGTTTTAATGCGTGTGTTTGGTTGACTGTGTTCTGGGAAAGCTATATAAGTTCGTTGGCATATTTTTTTTAGGAGAATTCGTTTATAGCAAAGAGTTAACGACGACGTTCAGACAGAGGAGCTCATATTTGAGAAATCTGTCCAAGTGAGCTATAGATTATTTAACTTCTGCGTTAAATTATAAGGACATTCCTCATACGATGGTAGGTGTATATCTTTTTACGAACGAGGGGATGGAATGCCTACCATCGAGTTTGTTTCGGTATACTTGTTTTGTATTCGTTTTGTAACGAGACTTCTTTATTTTGTTTGTAGTTGCCACCAAATTATGTTGCCTGTATCAAGCATGAATGAGAAGGCATAGCTTATTTACTATGATTTTTTATATAAGACAAATCAAAATAAAGTAGTAATTTTCTTGGCTCTACACAATTTTTCTCTAAAAACAGTAAAATACACATAACTAATGTGTGTGTTAACCTTCCTTTATCTGCTCTAATTCAATATTTTAAACAGCAGAATATACTTGTTGAAGTGCGCAGTCGCAAACAAAAAGTCCCGGTTAGTTTATTTTAGCTTTATCTCGTTCTGTAGTGGTATCCATTCCTGGTGTATATCAGTCACATGATGGAAACACGGCCTGAGTGTCTGGAATAACTGAAAAACGAAAATAACTCTACAAGAAAATGTTCAAGAAATAGGCAAGTATATAATGGCAACAGATTCGGCTACAAAATATATACTTTATATAGTATGACAAACTAAAACAACATATTACACCGTAAAAGTAATTCGTCTGCAATAAATACGTATATTATAACTATGGGCAGCCATTACCGCCAAAAGTATGATTCAATAAATGATTTGTCTTTATGTCAAATTGATTCTGCTGCCATTGAACTGAGTGCTTTAGTCTTGCATTAATTCAGTTTCGAATATATTGTTTCATGTATCAGTCAATTGACTCAGTTACTTTTAAAGTGGCTCACATTCTCTTGCGTTGATACATATTTTGGAGTGAACTGTTTAGAATTACATTGAGTCAGTTAATTAATAAGAGATTATTAGTTCATTGATTGAATCGTTTCAAGTTCGATTAGATGGTTTGAAAAATCACTCCGGGTTATTTCACAAGGCATCGGATTGTTTTAAGTTTGATTAGATGGTTTCAAAAAATGTAGTGGATCAATTAAAGTTTCATTGAATTACATATAATACCGATGAATTACTTCATCTTTGACTGGATGATTTATTAAAAGCATACTTTTGGCGGTAATGGCCGCTCATATATAACTACAATTCGAATTCAGTCGATTTGAAAACAAACATAAGGAGTTCATGTCGGAACGTTTTGACTGCCGCTCACAAATATCGCCATATATATATATATTTGCATATTAACGTGAGTAATATAGGTTATTGAATTTGTATGGCTAAATATTACTTGGAACGAGTTGTTTGGCAAAGGACGACGAGCTTGTGAGTCGTCCTGCGCCAAAACAACGAGTTCCAAGTAATATTTAGCCATATAAATTCAATAACCTTTTTATTGTATAATTTCATATTGTTTTCGATCAATGTTAATTGTATGACTATTACTTTTCATTGTATTTGTGTTATTTTTTTATAGCTTTTGATGGAATTTCTATCTTGTCATTCAGTTTCATTTTGTGTGTATGATTATTTTGCGCGAAAACGACGTTGACGTGGCATGACGTCATTAAAAACATCAAGCGATTTTCTAAAGTTTGTTTACCATTCGATAACGTTAAAAATAGTGTGTGTGTGTGATCATTTCAATTATTTTATCAATTTCTGCCATAAAAGGTTGAAAAAAAAAATGTATTTTTTTGTTGACACTATAGGCAGGATTCCGTTCTTTTATTTGAAAGTAGTTCCTTATTTCTATTTCATGGCTCTTAGCAAGCACGAGAAAAAGTTCCAGTGCAATATCAATGTGTGCAATATCGTAGATTATTGTATACTTTCATATTGTCCCGTTTAGTTTGCATTGAGCTAAGTGTGCAATATTCTACGATATTGCACACATTGATATTGCACCGGAACTTTTTCTCGCGCTTGCTAAGAGCCGTGAAATAGAAATAAGGAACTACTTTTAAATCAAAGAACGGAATCCTGCCTATAGTGTCAACCAAAAAACCGACGTGTTTTTGTTCAACCTTTTAACTGAAATGGTCACTCACCGACTATTTTTAACATTATCGAATGGTAAACAAACGTTAGAAAATCGCTTGACGTTTTTAATGACGTCATCCGACGCCGACGTCGTTTTCGCGCAAAATAATCATCCACACAAAATGAAACTGAATGACATTATAGGAATTCCATCGAAAGCTATAAAAATAACACAAATATAATGAAAAGTAATAGTCATACAATTAGCATTGATCGAAAACAATATGAAAGTATACAATAAAAAGGTTATTGAATTTGTATGGCTAAATATTACTTGGAACTCGTTGCTTTGGCGCACGACGACTCGCAAGCTCGTCGTCCTTTGCCAAAACAACTCGTTCCAAGTAATATTTAGCCATACAAATTCAATAACCTATACTATTGCACATTTAGCTCAATGCAAACTAAACGGGACAATATGAAAGTATACAATAAGGATGCATACTGTGGTACCAAGTATAACTTTGGTAATACCTTCTGCTGGGTTGACATGCAAAACCATCGGCCCCGCTGGAACACAAAAGCCACATCTTCCACCACACTTTGCACTGATTGTACGGCCATCATTACTGCGCGAAAAGCTGTTCATATACGGTATATACCCGGCGGCTATCCATTCCAGCTATATCAACAGAAATTGGAAATTGAATTAAAAATATTGTTAGGTACAGTGTGTATGGTATATGCATAGGGGCGCATGCGCGTGTCGATTCAAGTAGTAGAAATCTAACATAAATCTTATGTACAATAAACACATTCCGCTCTATTCGAAACATTGGATTGATAACGTTAATCGTATTTAATTAGCGCCCAGCGATCGCGATGAAAATTCTGATCCAACCAGTTAGGAAGTACTTCTGGGTCGTAGGGTGCTAAAATAGTTCCTTGACAAAATCCATAGTTTCTAGTTTGCATGAGTTTTCCCCAACATTAGTTTTTATTTCATTGTTAAATCTAACCTGATGTTAAAATATTATGTATGTTGTCATAAATAGTAAGTATTTTACTGTGATTGTCAGGACTATTTCTTCGGAGAGTATGAGCACAGAGGGTAGGTAGAGATGTGGTTTTGACAGATGTTTATTTCAAAATATGCATGACGCGAAATGTTGAAAGACTGAATCGGTGTTTTATTCCAGATATGGGACCGTTTGCGACCCAAATGTTTTTAATTCACAGAATTAAAGCGTATTTAAGCGAACGAATGATCTGGAACTTGTGACTGATCTCCAAAAAAGCCTATTTTGTATTGTGTTCAATGGGCTGATTTTCACCGGTCTGACACCGTATATAGGTAGCTAGACGTTTATCTTCTCGTTTTAGCCATGCGAGATTGTGCGAGATTCGATTATGTGCCCATTCTCCTCTTTCTTAATTCACTGGCACAATGTAGTCCAGGTGGTGCAATCCACAAGGACCGTTTTAAAAGCATTTCCAAACTCATCAGTTATTCTGATGATACTTATTGTAAAGTTTCCACATTTAATCTTAGATACCGTTCATGCTATTATGGGTTCTAAACGGTGGGGGAGTAGAATCAATATAGCTAAGAAGTTCAGTTCACAATCTCAGACATGTTTTAACGTGTTACATACATTCTTACAACATCGCAAAGCTTAAGTGTAAAGTAGGCCTGATGACCTATTTATTTGTATGCGTAGATTTGTCATCAAAAATATACATATTATATACTTTCGAAAATCGGTTTACCATTTCCCAGACCACCATTATAATGCGCTTCATGCAATGTCTTTCCAGATGATACCATTTGAATTGTCATGATTACACCCTGAGTTCCAGTTAGTAAATATGTATTTAGTTATTTCATGTGTATCATCCAACATTAAGATAACAAAAAATGCTAGCCGTTAACAATGTAAGGGTGTTCGTGTAGCGCACTCGCGTTTCACCATTTCAAAATAGGTTATTTTCCTAGTATCGCTGTAAGTGACAGGTACGCCCACTTGAACTCGTGGAATTTCCCCGGGTTCTCAGGTTTCCTCCAACATCCAGACCACGTTAACGCTGTCATCCACATCAGCGAGAGTAACTTGAGTCTTAAGCTGTATAGCCTGTTTCCTAATCGGTGTAAATAAATTTAAAACAAACAATGTTAAGCCCAACAGTAAATAGAGGAGAAAATATATTTGGCTTTATTTCATATTACTGTCGATCTATAATATGTATGGTTGAAGCCCTAACCTAAGTCCTATCATATCAACACAAAAAACGCTACCATCCGCGCCATCGAATGTAATGTATCCTGTCTCGTAATCAGGCGATATAAATAAGATTGCAATAAAAGTCGAACATCAACCTACCTTCAGATCAACAATGAGGCCCGTGTCAGTCGTGTCGATATGGAAGTAGCCAACGACACTGATGCACCCTTGACCCTTTCCGTAATGTATACGACAGTTTTCCTTGCAAACGTCTAACACCTGTAGATCTATCAATTCAACGGATTTTGATGAGAATGTCAGGTCTTCTACAATAACCACCATTGTCTACATGGAGATACAAGAAAGGTAAACCACATCGTATTATTGTCTTTTTATCTTTTTTAATAATATGTCTGCATACGATCACATACTACATACATAATTAAATATTTTCTGTACAAGGGACGTTGACATACACTTTTAAATAGCGCACGCGCCTGTGTGAATATGTGTGCGTACGTGCGTGCGTGCGTGTGTGTGTGTGTGTGTGATTAAATGTCACTCTTAACAATATTTCAGTCATCCACTTGCAGCATAGCTCAGTGCTCAACTGTATATTGGAATACCTGCCGTAGACACACATGACATGATACCCCACCCAATAACATTATTCTGAAAAAACATGACTGACCAATTAACTTAAATGTAAAGAAGTATAGATAAAACTATTTACAAATAAAGGATGATTTAGTAAAAGCATCAATTATGTATATGTAGATCAGTGAAAGAATGAGAGCATTAAGCTGGATGTAAACATGTATGTGATGTGTTATCATTTAAGACACAAATTGTTTTTGGCTAAGAAATCTTCAACCTATTTGCCTTTATCGTTTATACGAAAATAAAAAAAATGGTTCTATAGAAACTACAGTATCCAAACGCAACGGCACCGTAGATCCACACTGTACCACAAACAAAGAGCAAATTAAATATACAAGAAGAAGAAACTGATGCAAAGCTTCAGGGCGGCGCAGAATATTTTCAAAAGGAGGAAAGAAACATGTGTATTTATTTGCAATTTTTTATTATATAACAACAACAGTGTAGAAATATTTTAAAAAGTATAAAAAGTTATATGGCAATAGTAAGCAATAGTATTATAACTTCAGAACAAAGGCACAAACATATTTCAGTGTTTGCACTAATTGCTGATATATATTTCTAGAATGGTATGAAGATATTAAGATGTTGAGGTA